>JAUTCZ010044898.1:0-12158 GCA_032273805.1 Melanodrymia brightae | reverse complement strand
CGAGACAACATCTCGTCGGCCTCATCCAATACGAACATGTTTATGTCCGCGGTATCTGCAAACGAAGATGTTTTGTTTAACGACTCGACTAGAACACATTGATTATTCATTGTTCATACAGAAATTTCACTCCTAAATTTAGGGGCTTTTTAGGGCCAATGTGAGTCAAATATAGGGACATTTTCACGTGAAAAATATCTTTATTTCTTCAACATTGACGATGTTTTACGAATGAATCGTTGATATCATTTTGGCATTGTTTACACACCAACGTTTGAGATTAACAAATGAAACTAGATATCGATGTATTTTTGGCAAAATTACTTAATGTTTTCGAAAAGAAAGAAAAATTTCTATCGATTTCAGGGCTTATATGGCCCAATTTAGGGTCCTTTGTGAACTTGCCCGTAAAATATAGGGCTTTTTAGCGCTAGATCATCAAAATAGCGACATTTAGGGCAACCCTTCAAATTCAGGGCATTTTCAAGCTTGTATGAACCATGTTATTAATCATCCAACTGCATCATTAACTTGCTAGTGAAGAAGGAAACCAACATTTTAGCTAGGGCCGAACAAATCTAAAAAAAATTTATTCACGGTTTCATCCATAAAAAAATAGGGTAGGCAGGTCGGGAAATATTATTTTTTCACATAAAATCTTTTTAGGTTGTAATTTTTTTACGGTCGGAAACTAAATTATGTTTAGGCCCAAAGATGTTTGTAAAATTGTTTTAACAATTAACTCTTCGTACAATACTGATTTCCACCATGAATAATTGCACAACGTAGAGGTTTTTTACAGCTATACTCATACCTAGGGCTTTCCTGTTGATCATGTCGTGGACTCTGCCTGGAGTACCAACCACCACGTGTACGCCACTCTCCAGTTTCTTAATGTCGTCGCGAACGTTCGTGCCTCCAATGCAGGCATGACACATTGAGCCCAAGTAGTCACCGAGGGCAAGGACTACCTTCTGAATCTGTAAGAAATGTGCACAAAGTTACTAACATTCATATTGTAAAACAGGTCACATTTCCAGATGTAGTTCTTTAAAAATCAACTTTGTTCGTGCATCATCTTTTTAATATATTTTGCTAACGCATGGCTCAATCTGGACAAGATTTGTTTAAGTCAATTTTCCAAGACATAATGTAACATTTTCAACGCCAAGAATCAAATAATTTTCTTGGTTATACAGCGAAACCCACCCTAAACCGGACCCTCAGTAAACCGGAATTCCCTCTAAACCGAACATATTTCAAAGTCCCCAACAGCCTTATGTGCTGTATTTAAACCTCAGTAAACCGAACACCCCTCTAAACCGGACATTTTACTCAGTCCCAAGTGTGTTCGGTTTAGAGGGGTTTTACTGTATATCATTTTCTTTAAAAATATTATTTTAGAAATTATATAATTTACGGACGTGTATCCTAATACAACTACATACATGTAGGTGGTAGACATTTTTTTTAGAGCAATCAACTAGTAGAATTGTGCCAGGAAGCTGTGCTAGAAAAACCATCAAGCACACGTCCCTAGTCGGTATAATATTATGTGCCATTTTCATGTGTTAATTAGTCTCATGGTTCAGGAGGTAGACAGCCACTGCTACCTGTTGATTACATCATTCTATAAGCATATAATTATTTGTTACCAATGTTTTTACATGAAAATGTTTACCTTAAAAACATTACTAAACCAAAATTAGGTGGGGCAGAGACCTTGGGCCCACAAACTAGGTGTCATGTTATTTTCTGGAGTAAAATCAGTTTATTGTGTTTAATTAGTGGTATTCGAATAATAACCATTTTACGGTATATCATTCAGTGATACAAACTGTCAAATATATACATGTACATAACTTTTAGTCACTTCACAGATTTAATCCCAAATAACCCCTGAACATCCATATTTTACATACAATTACAGTCAAACCTGTTTGAGCGGCCACCTGTCTTAAACGGTCACTATAATATTCTCCCAAATCATAAATTTTAGTGCATTATGACCTGTCTTAAGCAGCCACCTGTTCTAAGAGGTCACTTTATGCTACTCCCTTTGGTGGCCGATTAAGACAGGTTTCACTGCATTTCTACAAAACACCCATTATTTTTGTTGAAATTATCGTTTTTTAAATGTTGGTCAAACATCAATGTCTGTCGATAGAAAGATAAAAATGAACATTATTTTGAAACACACTATAGAGTGACGCATTTGTTATGCAAATAACTTTAGATATTGATTAAAAAAAAAGAACTCTAAACATAGAGTTTAAAATTTAAATAACTAAAGTCTGTGTCTGTCAGATGATGAATTATACATGTATATGTAATTTGTTGGGGTTTATAGGTTTCAATATACTGAATGTACATGGAGTTATTGCATGGATCTTTGCGTATATGTTAAATAACGAAAATAATACCCATCGCATTTCCCTTGCCATATAGATAAAACATACACGCTATAATGACTGTCACATAGATAATATAGGCTCAGAGCCTTATCTTGTGTTATGCAAACAGCCTTTATGTAATTCACATGTACATGTATGTATAGCCTATAGGTATTGATAGCAGAATACTTGCATTCAAAGCATATAGATTTATTTTAAATTGATTATGAATTATATATAAAATTTGTAGGAGTTTGGGTTTGTTTTCAGGCGTATGTAAAGAAAATAAGCAAACAGGCTTCAAATAATTGAAAATGACAATAGTATAAAATGTACAATAATTTTTGTTCACAAAATACCTTGATGGTATTTTTGTATGTGTACATGTGTTGATATTCCTAGTGTGTTTATTGTCAATAACGTCTGAATTTAAATAAAATTATAATTATGACGAATTAAAAAAATAACCAAAAATTATTTCTAATTGTTCATTATTTTTCACATTTTTAATAGTATTGTGGCAGATATGATAATAAAATGAACAGGTACATGTAAATAAAATATGACTGTTTAAACAATGTGATCAAATTAAACACAAAATATTATAAATTAAATATAAAACATTGTTCACATATTTGATTAGTTCATAAATGAACATAATAATCTAACTTTAATAATTTCTGATGTCTGTCTGATTATTATTTATTTACTTTTTAATTAAAATGTTCATAAATTCATTTGGTATGTCATTAAAATTTTTGCAGACATATATCGTACTATCTAAGGTAATCTAACCATGAACTTTTATGTCACCAAGTATAATTTATATAATTTATATATTTTTTATTACTGAACATGTACATGTATATGCAGTAACTATTGTCAACGAAATTTAATTTGTATAGACGTACATAATAATACTGGTAAATGAGTTCACAGCAATCTTTTCATATGAAACTTATACCCAGATGACCTGCGTCATTTCAAAATCTTTTTTCATGCATGGTATTGCCAGCACATTTTTAACATTAAACCTGCCTATACAAAATACATTTATAAATACAGAGTATTATATAATTGTGATCTGTTATTGACAATAATGTACTCTCAGTACATGCTGTACATGTATTTAGTTGATATTAGTTTCCTCTATATTGTTTATTTTAACATTTCATGAGTGAATATTTCATGCTGTAATTATGTTAACTGTATTTGAGCTGTGTAGACAAATCGTCATACAAACTCACACTGTAATGTTGTGTACATACATTAGCGGTTGATGAACATACAACAACACAATAGGTGTTGGTACATGGTAGTTTGATGAATGGCAGCAAACCTGAATAGGTGATTCAACTTGGGACATTGCGATTTGGTGTTTCTAAGGGATAAACTACATGCATATTGACAATTGTGATAAAAGCCAACAAATCAGTTATAAATGAATAGCAAATAGTTATTGACCATTAACGACACACCCTATACAGTTTAACATTTGTTTTGAATCAACTATCGATAATATTTACCTACGCCTGAGAAAGGACAACATTTGTGTTTCTTAGAGAACATGAGTGCTGTGTTTCAAATATGTCTCATTGTTAAGTACATGTACATAGAGTTATTGAGGAAATCATTGCTCTAAAGAACTTTATATTAATATTATTGATCATGTTCTAGCAATGCTTACTGACGCCGATGATATGGCTAACAATGACATAGCCAGTCTAAGGTGTATAATTATAAATATATACGTACTGGATATACAACCCCTACAATTACATGTGGCAATCAGAAATGCTTGGAGATGTTGCTGCCATATTTTCTTTTTCAGCAATCTTATTTTCCTGTGAACAATTTTTTCGTTGCTAAATGTTTTTGGAAAATATTTCTATTAATATCCTACTTTAAATTGCATGGCCTTGTCAAAATTAGAATGGCTTGAATCATTTTCTTATAAATTAGAACATGTCTATTAAATAATTGTTAATATAAAATGTCTTAAGCTTATGATATAACAGACCTAAGATAGCATTTTTTACAATAAAGGTTAAATATAGAATAGTAAAATTAACATTTCAAACGTTTCACATTTTCTATAACATTGAATTACTTTTGAATATACATAAACATCATTCTGAATATACATAAACATCATTCTGAATATACATAAACATCATTCTGTATAACGATTTATCTTGCTATTTTTATTCATTTATACCATATATTGACACCCAATGGCCAATGTCTTTTTTTTTCGTGCTGGGGTTTCATTAAACAACAATTTAATAATAATAATAATAATAATAATAATACATGTAATAATAATAATAATAATAATAATAATAATAATAATAATGCTATTTGGATTACATGTTCAACATCTTGTACAGTTATATGATTAACAATGAAATCAAATAGATGATCTATCGAATTACATGCCATATGATGATTATATGTTTCTTTTCATTGAAAGCATACTGTGGTAATCCTTTCCTTTCACTAGCAAAGCTTCCAGGCTTTACTCAAGTATTTGGAGAATATTTTTCGTGCTTTTATGCATGTTGAAGTATCTTAATTCTTAGTACATTTGGAGCTTTCTTGTTATTTATCTCCCTTTAATCCAGATTCTAACTCCTCTCACAGTTGGCACCATTCCATTATTCAGCATGCCTTACTAACCATGTATTTTTCTGGAAGTTTTAAAACATATTTTTTGTTTATTATATGCAAATAAGTTAATGTTTTGAATGTTCAACTTTTGTGAAATTTTATTATACAGTAATACATGTAGTTCTTTAATAGGCACAAACACATGAGTATGATACAAGGGCAAGGTCATGGTCATTGAATATAGAATTTTTGGTTTAAAATTAAAGAGTCATTGATTTAAAATTTTTAAAATCATTCAAGTGCCTTTGAAAGTTGTAACCTTTGATTTCATTTTTTAAATATGTTAGAAGTAGTCAACAAGATAAGAAAGTCACAAATCTGTAATACCACACAATCACACCCAAACCTGTGTCGGTGATACCACCCCACACTGACACCCAAATCTGTCTGTTAAATGATAGAATGAGTTTTAACTTTGACATCCTTTCATTAGTAGCTGAAAGAAATTAACATAAATTTCAAATCCATAATTGTAAGTGTCAACTACCATTTGACCTCACACATCATTTGGATGCCCTGTGAGAGCGTGCAGCATGGGAGCAGAATTGAGATCAGTGATAAAGTATCAGCCTTGGGTACATGAGGTCATATGATCGATCCTTGTCAGTAAACCACTTATATTGGTATTTTCCTGTTACGACCATGCACTGCATGCAGTGCTCCATGTTTGTATGAACAGTGCACATAAAATATCCCTTGCTGCTATGCATTAAGCATATCCTATGTGGTGGAAGTGGGTTTCTTCTGAGACCAGGTATTGAAATTATCATGTGTTTGACAGCCAATAGCAAATGATTATTAATCAATGTGCTTGAGAGATGTCATTAAACAAACCAACTTTATCTTTGGATGCACTGCATGGGATAAGGATATGTTAACATTCCCTTGCCATATACAACACATAGGTCATGCTATTACACATATAATATCTGCTAGTACTGCTTGAATAGCTACAGATTTATAGTAATGAGAAGTCATGGTATGTCAAGAATATACAAATGCATTTGTCTTATTGTACTTAATGCTCTACATGTAGATGAAATCTAGTCTGTCACCTATTTCTCCTTTGTTCATTCTTTGTGCTATTTACGTACAGCTCATGAATGGTAAAAAAAATTCAATTTATAAATATAATTAAACTCATTATAGAATAATTTTGATGTTATCAAATATACTTAATGAATTTGGCACGTCATTTTTTATTTTGTTTTTAATTACATGTATTTGTGTTCAAGGCTGACGCTGTTTTTTGTGTCCATGTCTGTTCTTTATAAATATGTTGTGTCAAACAAATGTGAAAACATGTATGTTATCTTGATATGGAGAGGGGATTTATCTCTTACTAATCCTACATTCTGTCCTGGCACCGAGGAAATCCACTTGCACTTGAAATAAAGTCTTTTCATTGGTTATATTTAGATTAATCTTATGCTTCTGACAGTGATATGTATCAAGACTTCCCTTCAAGCATTGAGGAATTATTTTGACATTGATCACATTGAGCAGGCTGATAGATTTTCCCAATGATAATTCTGCTGAGCTTCATTGTATGAACATTCTATTCACCCTATTTGACTCGTCTCACCATACAAAGTCAGTCTCATGCATTTTCAAATATGCATAATGTTTTGTACGTACGTGCAGACTGTATGAGAGTATAGTGTACTTTGACAGCCATATTAATAATTTAACCTGCTCACCTTTCAATGGTTGAGTTTGAATAGTCTCGTACCTGTTCTTGCCTAGGAACTGATAACAAAAAGCCAAGTTGGACAACCTGAGATGTTTACACACTTCTTAATTTAACATACTCAACGTGTGTTTGGCATATGAGCACTCCAGAACTCCGTTGCTATTGATGTGTTATGGTTTCTTCCATTCGAACATTCATCTCATAGGAACAGGATGGCTTGGATTTGGCCAGCTCAAGCTTCCCCATCACCACGGTTTCAGAATAGGGGAAGCATGGTAAATGTGCTTTATTTCACTTCAACTTTTCATGTGTATATGTTATTACTTCGATGTTGTTTAAATTGCAGAGATCTATCAGTCTTGTTTAACTTCTGAATTAAGAAGAAATCATTGGAAGTACATGCATTGTTTGAAGTATCATCTTTTGAATAACCATGTTAAAAATGCAAGCAGAATCTGTGTCTGTTTCCTTTAATATGATGCTACGTTGTACATGTAGGTAAATGCTAGGGACCTGCAAGCAGTGATGTGTCCACACAATCTAAAGATATAAATACTCACCACTCTAGTATTTAACCATCTGGGACTTGGTGGAAATTTAGATATTTTGTCTGGCACTCCTGTTGTAAATGCGAAACAATGTTATGTTCATTATCACTTACAATATCATATGGCAATTAAATCACTGTTATTAACAGTAGTAATAATAGTAGTTAGTTGGTTAGTTAGTTATAACTTATTTGTGCTTATATCCAATAGATGTCTAGCTGACTCGACTGCCTGCCCAGGAACAAAAGTTAGTTATAGTATGAGAGAGAGAGAGGAAACCTGCTGCTTATTGCTAAACAGCTAGGGATATTTTATATGCATTTACCCACAGACAGGACAGTACATACCATAGCCTTTATTAACCAGAAGTTGTGTACACCTACTCACTGAGACTTGCAATGCACTCACTAGGGTTGAAGCCAGTAATGCAATTAAATATCCCAAATCACAAGTAGGATTCGAACCCAGTACCTGCCAGTCATAAGCTCCATGGTCTAACCACTACACTACAGAGACGGAAATAGTAGTAAAATAAATGGTGACTGCATGATTTTAAGGCTCTCAGTCATACTGACCTTGTACAGTAACTGTTATAGAAGACAATGCATGAAACATGAAATAGTAGTCAGCCGTTCTATAACTATTGTCTATTTGTTCTCATTTTCCCCATCTGTACAAATAACATACTAGTAGTAGGTATATTGTACAGCTATCATGTTTCTTTAATTGTATAGTAGTCTTATCACATGTTCATTGTGTAATGATGTGCCAAGGAGGGTCATATCATTCAATGTCGTACAAATGATAAACTACATATATGTACAAGTTGCTACCTTCAAAATCTCTCCATTTGTAGAGAAATGTTAAAATTGAAGCTTAATTACCAAGTAAGTTTTATTATATTTTATGAATAACAAGGATATTTTATTATACCTGTTGTGTACGTTCTGGTGACAAGCAAAGTCGAGATTGATCAAGGTCACAGTTTAGCTACACAGATTGGATTAACTTATTATAGTGACTTACTTACATGTAATTGGTGGGGACACTGCCAACAATATTCTATGCAATACATGTAAGTATTGGCTTCAAAATATGCTGTTATTACCGAGTTCTGTGTTTTATTGCAGAGTGAACGAGCGGAGTATCCGTTTATGAAACCTGGATACCAAATAAACCAGCACGCTCCATTCGGAAACGATTATTCAATAACATTTGAAGAAAAGATTGTTGGAGGAAACTTGACAAAAGTTGTAAAGAGGCAAACGAATGAGTAAGTTTTTATTTTGTATTTTAGCATATTATGTTTGTACAATCTGCTGAAACAATATACCATTCAAACAATTAATAATGTTCATAAACAATTAAATTAAAGTTTGTTTGTTTAACGATGCCACTGGAACACATCGATTATAAATCAGCGGTTATTGGATGTCGGATGCATGGTCTCGAGGAAACCCGCTGTCACCGCTACCTGGACTACTCTTCCGAAAGACAGCAAGGAGTCTTTTATGTGCATTTTCCCATAGACAGGATAACACACACCACAGAATTGGATAAACCAGTCGTGTATGTGAAACGGAAAATAGCCCATAAAATGTTTTGCGTTGTGCATGGAAGATTGATCCCTTGACCCATCCCACCACAGGCAGGATATCTACCTCTAGACTACGTCCCGCCCGCTTGAAACTAACTTTGTCACGGAAATATGCTGAGTGATGTTGTGAATCTCCTCTGATTGTGTTTTCAATGTTAAAACCTTTTATCACATTTGCATATATAATACTTGTGTGGAATTGCTTGTTAGAGGAATTTGTTCATTTAATGCACACACATGTAATTATATGTGTATTTTAAAGCATTTTATACTAAATGTCAGTAGACACTTCATAATTTTTCTATTAAAAAGTAAATAACAGAAATGATATTCAGTTTGATAACATCAACAACATATCTGAATCAATTAAAGCGAAAGTTAATTGATATATAATCTCACATGATTGAGAGTCAGTGTATAATTTTGTTCTTCATATGCATGGGTGGATCCACAATTTGTAAATATAGGTGGACCATGCATCTACAATTACTATAGTCTTTCTACATGTACACAAATGTACCTTGCAAACGACTGTGTATGGTCAAGTGTCAGAGTTTTATCCCTGGTTTTTAACGATGGATGTTTAGATCTCTTTAATATATATATATATACGAAGAGAGGTGGATTGTTTATTAACAGTGCAATTTTGATACTACTGGTATATATACCGTACAATCATATGAAATGAAAATATAAACACCGGTTCCATTGTGTATCTCGGTCAGACTACAAGGCACAATGTGTTATTGTGTTGTTATTGTGAAGAGGTATTTAATAGAAACATAAGTATATAACAGACTTAAACACAACTGTAACGCCAGTGCTGAAATCTGACTTGCTAATATATTTCATTCACGCCTTGTGTATAATGGCACACTTGTAATGGAAGACTAATCAATTCCACTATGTTCTCCTGTTCAGAAACCATGGGCAATATAGCTTGCGATTTCTATATCTTTAGTAGCAGTCGGTTACAATGAATGATCGAGTATGAAAGACTTGGTCGTTTGTCACCTGACAACCAACACAACAGACGTTTTATTGAAAACAAATTGCACCCAATAATCGTTCAATGTTAGGGGTTTGATGGGCTTGTCCCGAGTGTGATGCATATTGTTCTAATATTTAAATGAGTTAACTGTTACATATTTTTTTATTGTGTTGTTTTTGTACATTAATTTGTTCATTTATGAGTCCATTTACCAGAATCACTACATGTACAATGTATGTGATAAATTCCAAACAAATACTTCAAACATATTAATAAGCCCCATGACTTATCTATTTTATTAAATCTGTATTCACATGTATAAAACTTAAAAATCAGTTTGTTAAAATGTTTTATTTAGTGTTTTAGCTAATACATTTTGAAGTGTAGTTACTGGTAATGGACCTGAACATGTGTTTTAGTATGCTAGACATTTTATAAGGGTTGGGTGTTTAATAGATTTGAAGTTTTGTGACCTCCATGGCATTGACCTAGCACTTGAAATGAGGTCGTCTACTTCTGAAAACTACCTCCCAAGTCTCAAGCCTGGATCATTTGAGACACCCATGTACATGTTCTCCTAGAGACAGCTGGAGACAGCAGTCACCGTGTCACATGTTTGACATACCCAGTATTGACTGTGATACTCGAACATGAATCTCATAATGCAAATGATCCACTGTCACTTTGAAATTGTCTTCCATGAAACATTATTGTACATGTACATGCCAAATAACTTGATAAAACTGAACTCAGTGTATGGTACATAATTGTCACAATTATATGATTCCATATTATTTAGTGTAAAATCAGTTCAAGGAATATATTGATTACACACATTTACGGTAAGTTGCAATATTGGTCATTGATCAAGAGACAATACATTTCTTGGGATAAATTTATTAATTGATTGTTAATGCTTTATGATTCATTATTGACTTAATTAATTTAGTTGTAGCCAATGTGTACCAAACCAAGTGGCAATACATGTATAAGAGCTGCAACATTAAGATATTAAAAGCATAGTTACATTTTTCCTAATAGAATTTGTAAAGGAATACACAGATTGCTTACTAAAAATGTTTACTCAAATACACTGTATGAGATGAATCTGAAATTTCACTAATAAGAGCAAACATCGATGGATACATTAAGTGTTTTTTCCCTTACCTACATGTAATGCTAATCTAATAACATGATTTCATTGTCTGACTTTTGTTCAGATTGACACATACTGATACCATTCGGTGTGTGTAGTATAGTGAAGCAAAGTCAGATATAAGTATAGAGATCTACATGTTTAAAGACGACTGAATGCTCACGCTTGCCTATAACATGTTTATAGTCAACAGGTGATCACTTGCCTGCGTACAACATGTTTAAAATGAGCGATCGCTCATGCTCGCCTACATGTTTAGAGACTAGAGACCGCGAGTTATATGTTTAAAGACGGGCAATATCGCTCGGTCGTCTACAACATGTTTAAAGACAAGCGACTGCTTCTTACATATTTAAAGTCGAGCAATTGCTTGCATTTGTCCATTTTTGTCCATTGTGGTTTTCAATATGAATCTGGGTTTTTTGCTTACAAGCTGTTTGTGTTAGTGAAATCTATATGATACAGCACTTCCTATTAAAATCCAAACGCTCTAGTCTTTTTGTTTGTGCTGTCAGTTTGAAAAGAATGATATTACAAGAGAGCTGTCTATTTCCCCAAGTTATTCTCTTCAGATAACGCAATAATAAGAGCCAGTGTATTTATATCAACACCGACTGGGTAAGAAGTTTATATTACTCGTATTTAGAGACGATCCAAACATAAACAACGCCAAATCCAAGGCACCATTAATCATTAAAATTTTGTGCATATCATTGCATTGTTATACATGTATGTATTTTGTTACATCACATAACATTATTCACATTTTTCATTTAACTTACAAATTAATGCTATAGCGAATGTTTATTCTTAAAAAAATTGTGATTTAGCACAAAATAATTCTTCCTTAGGTCAGTAGGAAAGTAGGAATGATGGTAGATACATGCCTTGCGTTCAATAGTGCGAGCGTTCTGCTACCGATACAAACAATTTGACTGGTACCGATTGTGTACTAGGCCGAACATAAAAAGTTACTTGTTTCCTATTACGTGTTGGAAAAATATAGGGTAGGTAGGAAAAACATTTTATTTTTGAAAATAATTTTATGTATGGTTATTAAATAGGTGTTGATAGGTGTTAATAGTTTTGGAATATTTTCGTGGAAATCGA
>JAUTCZ010044887.1:0-12160 GCA_032273805.1 Melanodrymia brightae | reverse complement strand
CATACATTGCACGTGTGGTAAAAACAATAACGACACGGGGATTCCCTTTATTACGACAGACTTCAAACGACAAGGAAACGACACGTTCGGCTGACAGTCGGTCACTCCGTCGTTATGTTGTCGTTCGCACCATTTTACGACGTCGTTGTGGTCTAACGACCGATAGCTTCGGGAACATAGCCCCTGACCGGTTACCCAAAGAGACGCAGGTGTAACGGAACTGACATAGTTAGCCAAAGAGACGCAGGTGTAACGGAACTGACATAGTTAGCCAAAGAGACGCAGGTGTAACGGAACTGACCTAGTTAGCCAAAGAGACGCAGGTGTAACGGAACTGACCCGGTTACCCAAAGAGACGCAGGGGTAGCGGAACTGACCTAGTTAGCCAAAGAGACGCAGGTGTAACTGAATTGAGACAGTTAGCCAAAGACGCACATGTGTAGCAGAACAGACCCAGTTAACCAAAGCGACACAGGTGTAGTGGAACTGATATTGTTAGCCAAAGAGACACAAGTGTAAATGAAGTGACCTAGTTAGCCAAAGAGACACATGTGTAACAATATTAATATAACACATTTAAAATATTGAACCATTAGTTGGAACAGGGAAAATAGCAACGGTTCTAATGAGTAGAATCGATCCTCCGACCTTTTGCACCTCAGTCGGATGATGTAACTTAGATTCCGTTCCTCTATAAACGGAGAATTTGTATTGATACGCCTGAGGTTCAATAGGTCGACGGATCGATCCTCCCCAGTGGACCCGTTTGGTTATTTCCCGTTCCATCAAGTAATCCACGACTGGTCCATCAATGGCGACAGAACCATAATAGAACCTTAGTGTTTTAGTCGAACCGACAGATGCACGGATCCGAAACGAGAGCGGCAGTATATGAAAGAAAGTGAATAATCGGATATCAAAATGGCGCATTCATCTCTGCTATATTGTCCAGCTACTCTGGCGACGAGTTTTCAACAGTTGAGTTATTTCAATACAAATATCTGTTTTGTCAACGTACGTGTACATGCATTTGTAATCACGTTTGCAGTGGAAATCGATTTCAAACCGCTACTATGTCGGTGGGAACGGTGAGGAATATTTCCTTGTAGAGAATTTAAACACGAAGGCTATTTAATGCATCAAATCTAAATAACAAAATATCGACAAGGCCAAATGCGTATCACGACAAAAGGCAGAACCGAAGGGACGAATTCGAGATGGCATGTACTCACTAATCACAGCAAAGTTGTCCGGTAACATCAGTCGTAAACACGGACATTATTGTTTGTCTGCTGTTTTAATCGAAACGATAAAAAAAGCGTGAATCAGGTCAAGGTAAGGTATTGCATCAGATATCTTCTTGGTCAATGATGCCTCATATCGTAAAATAGCATCTAAATTTCCAAACTAAGATTGTCACTAATCCATGGACGACATAACCTGGATAAAACAACTTCTGAGTCAAAATGACATGGCGTTGCTTAAAATGGGCATAATATAATGAACATGACCCAAAGTATTGCAGAAGTTGTGATATATGTAGACACCATACTAATATTATGTTGGAGCCAATTGAATATTACTTTATATGAACGGGAAATTGGCTAATGGAAAATTGACGTCATCTCTTTTATCGCACAGCGTTGTGTATAGGCTTATGTCGTTTTGAACCACCATACAAATATCAGGGTATAGAACAGATGTTCTACTTTCTGTTGTTTTCACTCTTGATTATGGACAGGATGGTGGTTTCCTATGAAGTTTTGGAATCCAACACAGAAGAGAATGGACATGTCCTCATCTTTAAAATTCAAGCCAAATGTGCGAAGAAATTATGTATAATTTTCGCATAATTATTATTTCATCCTCAGACAACGTACTGCCTATATGTAGTACTTGTTGACAAACTGTCAATCCCAGGTTTTTTTAAGAGACAATATATGTCATGCTTACATATGATGGTTATGATATTTAAGGCTTTCTCAAACTGTTCGTGTCAGACATGCAGCAAGGCTCTTGATAATAAAAGTTTAGCGGTAGCATGTGCCTTCTTCGTAGTTTATGGATTGGCCCAATGACAATATCGCGTACTGACTTGACTGATATTCGACGGGTCCACATTCACGTTTGCTCCATTGTTTAGCAAAGACTTCGACAGTTTCCATTACTGTTTTAAAGTTATAGACCCAATTGATCTTTCACTGCTCGCAATATTTGGGATCATATTGGAATAACTGACGAAGATGGGAATTATCAATAATTGGAAGACCGCCTGTTATCACATGCCCAGCTGGTTGGCAGCAAAAACTCGAACTCTGGCCTTAGAGGTCAGGCTATTATCCAAGTTAATGGGTTGCAGATGATTTAAGGCAAAAGTACACATTAATCTACTATAACAATCTGTATGACAAGAAACGCATTGGATATACATATATAGAGGATATTATACGAGTGACCATGACAGACGTTGTTTACGACACGAGACCAAAAATGATCTATGTCCCGAACGGAGGCTGGTGAAACTATACTTCTATATATTCCTGTCAGCCTGAGGTTCGATAGGTCGACTGATCGATCCTCCTCAGTGGAATCGATGAGTTATTTCCCCTTCCAACCAGTGATCCACGACTGGTCATCAAAAACGTGGTGTGTGCTATCATTTATGTGGCAAATGGCACGTACAAGATTCCTAGCTGTTATTCGAAGAAAAGTACCTTGTGTGGCGGCCGCGGCTTTTCTCTGTGACCAAGTGTCGATATAACCGTGCGTTTGACATCCAATAATCGCTAATTTAAATCAATGTGTTCCAGTGGTGTCGTCAAACAAACAAACTTTATCCCTGATTCTGCCCCTGTATACACAATGTCATTGTTTCTCAGTTATCAAATAATGCATTTAACATTTTTAAAAAAACAACATTATTTACAAGACAAATTACTATGCCTACAAAATGTGGTTACCACGGTAATGGTTGACTATTATCATTTGCCGTGTATACAAGAAACCATGGTTACACCAAGTCGGCTCCATTTGTTCCCAGGAAATCCCGGCTTGCAAAATCGCGCCTTACTTCCGGTAAATTGTAAGGACATCAATCAGCCCATATACGGCTGCCGCAAAAACCCCCGAGAGAAATAATTAGCCAGCAATTTGGAATATTTTTCTGCAGCACGCACATTATAAATACAACAAAGGAACAATGACCGATCTACGGCAATTGTAAACCAACGCTGCCTTACGTTCAATAGGGCGAGCGCTCAGGAACCAGACTTGAATAAAACACGTAGCATAGTTTTATTGCACTTTTCCTTACATTAACTCTAGGACTTGTACATGTAGTTAATATTTTGTTTTATGGATCAGACTATTTGTTTCAATCCGTAAACATTTATTTTATTATTTAATCCGTTTGTTATGATACTACCGGACTCGCATTCCTGTATATCTTGTTTTATGGATCAGACAATTTGTTTCAATCCGTAAATATTAATTTTATTATTTAATCCATTTTGTTATGATACTACCGGACTCGCATTCCTGTATATCTTGTTTTATGGATCAGACCATTTGTTTCAATCCGTAAATATTTCATAGTAAGATTGCTTTAAGGTCGCTAACGTAAAATCGATCTCAAGTTACTAAGATTGATCGTAGCTACAATCGTTTTAAATTTGTAGACCGGTGCCAAGGAGGCTAAACGTGTTTTTGATATAGTTATGACTAAAGGTTAGATATGTTAGTGATATAGTTACGCTCCTAAAGGCAAAAAGTGTTTATAAATATTATAAAAATATGATATAAGACTTATAATTTTAATGATTTAGGTGTGACTGAAGGCTGGGAGACAGTGATATACATAATTATGACTGAATGCAGGAAATATCATCGTGATATACAGGTGACTGAAGGCTGAAAATTACGTATATAAATATAATTGAAGGCTGAGAATGACAATGATATTGATATGACTGAGGGTTGAAAATGGCAGTGATATACATATGACTGAAAGTTAAGAATGACAATACTATAGATGTGACTGAAGGCTGAGAATTACGGTGATATAGATATGACTGAAGGCTGGTCATCACATTGATATAGATATGACTGAAGGTTGATAATCAGTGATATAGATATGACTGAAAGTTGAGAATGACAGTGATATAGATGTGACTGAAGGCCACGAATGATAGTGATATAGATATTACTGAAGGTTGGTAATCACTGTGATATAGATATGACTGAAAGTTGAGAATGACAGTGATATAAAAAATATGTCTGAAAGCTGAATGTAACAGTGATACAGATATGATTGATTGCTTGCTAGATATGATTGATTGCTAGATGTGTCAGTGACATGGATATGAATATGAATGAAGACTTGGAATTACAATTTAATATCAATGATCACCTGACGAAGACACAACACACCAGTGACAATCTCGATTAATAGGTCAAGATCCATTATTATCTGTATCAAATTCGTTTTGTATCACATAACGTTCCAAAATCATTAATTATTAACTTCAATCCCGTACCACTTTAACTGAGTCACGAAAATACGAAATCCAATTCGATTACAAAACGCATGGATTGTTTGCAAACCAATTGTTGCCCATCAATATGCAACTTCCTTTCCAATTTACTTTGTCGTGCTGGAATATAGTCTGCAGGCGCGGTGCATGTGATGTTTTGTTGTGTCTGTGAATACAAGAATCTAATTCCACATGCTACTCGTGTCGTCATATTAACGTGTAGCATACTTCGCTAACACAGTTTAAGATTGGGGTCGAATGTTCAAAATCGTGCAAAGGAACGTACTGAAAAATTAAGTAAGTTTCAAAAACAACAAAATCGACCTATGTTAATTTCTTAATGAGTCTTAATAAATATAGAATACTAAATGACTTTCCGTTTAAATAGAATGAAACTTGTAAAAACAGGTAAGAGTAAGGTATTGCGTCAGACATCAGTTGTGTCAATGATGCATCATATCTTAAAATATTGACAGCTACGTTCTGTCTCAATGAGTCTTAATAAATAGAGAATACCAAATGGCTTTCAGTTTAAATAGAATACAACTTATGACAACAGGTAAAAGTAAATTAAGTCGGTTTCAAATAGGAAAATCGACCTATGATAATTTCTCAATTAAGTCTTAATAAATATAGAATACTAAATGACTTTCAGTTTAAATGGAATAAAACTTATAAAAACAGGTAAAAGTAAGGTATTGCGTCAGTAAAACAGGTAAAAGTAAGGTATTGCGTTAGCAAAACTTAGAAAAACAGGGAAAAGTAAGGTATTGCGTCAATAAAACAGGTAAAAGTAAGGTATTGCGTCAGCCATCAGTTGTGTCAATGATCCATCATATCTTGAAATAATGACAGCTACGTTCCGCCTGCGGTCATAATCAGCGAAATATCCAGAGTAGATTGATTTTCTACCATTTAGTTTGTTTGACCTTTTTGTTTCTCTATTATGTACATATCATATTTGGAGTACTTGTCACGGCAGGCTGCGCGTTATTAACTCACCGCAATCGACATATATCCGGCTTTTAGCTGTCACCAAATACCGTGTATCAACTCTCATAACCAACCGCTGTGCTACCTAAATTGATAGATTACTTTTCGCTGCTCTCTTATAGTAATGTTTATCGCTTGCTGTAGTCTGTTTAATACTGACGCAATGTCAACAACAGCTGATGCCCCGAGGCCGTTGGCATTTAGTCCTTCAGTTCGCATTTTAGGCCTTCTATTCGAGTTATGCTGCCTTACGTTCAATAGCGCGAGCGCTCTGCAACTGTGTGACTGGTACCGATCATGTACTATCACATCAAATTCATTTAAGGTAGATGCAAATACCAGTGTGAAAACGTTTTGTCTCCGAAGCAGAACGCTCGCGCTATTGAGGGCTGGTGTCGCATCGCATTGTCCTATTAAAGGAACTTTCCAGAGAGACAGCTCAAAGTTGAAGCACACTGACTCCCGATTTTGAAGATGGGTGCCAACGTACGTAAGCTTCTCAGGCGCGGTCGATGGGTAGGTGTTCGTTTCGAGGGAAAACAATCACTTTTTTTTTTAAAGTTTGCTTTGATCAATTACTTCCCCATCCCCTCCCACTTCAACCCCATCCCTGCTGCGACTAAATATTGACCTGGACTAAGCGTGGATAACGATATTATTCATCACGAAACACGTCTGCAATGTGTTTTTGTCTTCAGACATTAAAGAGAATCGTTCACCATTTTGGCGGGAAAATAGAGATCACGTGACGAAGGCATGCAGCTCAGTCTCGACCAGCAAATAACATTCGTTTCCTTTCTGGAATAAACCATGTTAATCATAAATGGAGACTTGTTTTCGAGTTTCCCAACTCTGATCAACAATGTACTCCATAACAGTTACCACGGCACATTTTAAAGTCCCGCAGGGCTAAAACGCAGGCTCATCGGCTGCCCTGGGATACAAAGGTGGCCCACAGCCCAATAATTTACAATTACTCAAAAAGTGTTCCGGAAACGGAAAAGCCTTTCAGAACGCTAAATATCAACGCACAACTTAGAATCCATAATCTAAGCTTCCCGAGCGTACTAAAACTGTTAATATTCTTTGAATTATAAATTTCTATAACGCCATTTAAAGGGGCTATCGTGAGTTTAATACATATCACCGTACGTCGCATCACATGCTATTGTAAAGGCCAATTCACACTCTACTCGCAGACTGCTATGCGAAGTGGACATTTAAGTCTCAATACGAGGTTTTCTGGCGACTGATATTACGGAAAGCACTCGTCTGCTCGTCTAGACAACAAAACATTGACATGGCCAAATGTGTATCTCTGCACAAGGCAGAATGAAAAGGATATTGCGACAACGTAGAGATGGTACCAGGTGTTTGCGAAAGTTGAGCGTATCCTGCTCCACTGGTTGCACCCGTCGTAAGCACAGCCATATTGTCTGTTCTATATTTTCATAAAAACGATAAAAAGCATAAAAGATTAATGCCTCCCCGTATGGTATACCACTTATCATTAATACACTGTATATTAATATACTATACAATATAATATATTAATATTTAGCCCGCTTTTGATCTATGTGAGAATGATTGTGAGTGCTATACGACTTCCGGCGTCTGATTCAAGTGCTTTCTGATCGAGTCGCTCATTAGTTTGACATCAGACAACCAGAGGACATTTCAACATATTAAATCGCTTATTAAATCTGTGTCTCGCTGAGCGGGGAGTAGCTCAGCGAAAGAACATCCGACTGGGGTTCGGTAGGTCGACGGATCGATCCTCCTCAATGGATCTGTTGGGTTATTTTCTGTTTCAACCAGTCATCCACGATTGGTCTATCAAGGGCCGTGGTTTGTGCTACCCTGTTTGTGGGAAAGTGCACATTAAAGAAGAGTAGCCTATGTAGTGGCAGCGGGTTTGTGACCAAGTGTCGATATAACCGTGCGTTTGAAATTCGAACGTCGTGAACATGCTCCAACGTGCGTATTCGTGAAAATATTAATCTTAATATATTTTATTTATAACATTGCATCACGTATCTCCATTAATTATAATTATAATTATTATAATTAATAGTATAAGTAAGACACAGAATGTATAATTAATTGTTTCGGATTAGATCTGATCAGTGATGGTCTATATATACATTGTCACACAACTAAAATCGATGGCCCTTTCAGAGTTGTAGACAATTTCACCGTCTTACATTCCAAATTTATCGATTGAAGTCTGTTGAGTAATAGGTTTTTACAATAGAGGTTGCATTTTTTTAAGTTGGATATCGATTTCTATACTAGAAGAGGAAGAACTCGAACCAAATACAAATAAATTATAGACTTCATAATTATGTAACGCGACGTCACTGGCCTCCGTGGTGTAGTGGTTAACGCTGCGGGATTCAGACTGGTAGGTACTGGGTTCGAATCCTATTCGTGGCATATGAGATTTTTAATCCCAGTACCGACTCAGAGAGAGTGCTCGAAAAGGCTCAATGGGTAGGTGTACTTCCACTTACCCCGACCATTGTCCACAACTGGTTCAACAAAGGCAAGTGGCATGTACCGTCCTGTCTGTGGGAAAGTGTATATAAAAGATCCCTTGCTACTTATCAATTAGGAGTAGCGGGTTTCCTCTATCATACCAACACTAACCTCTGTCCTAGACAGGCAGTCGAGGCAGCTGGACTGCGTGACCATGACAGGCGTGGATATACACGTAAGCACGTAAATAAGTTATAACTAACTAACGCATCATAGCTAGCTATACGTGATCTACTCAATTAAGTAAACATTTTTCTTATAAAATTAATACGTACTACACTGAATTTAGAGTTGTTTTTTTTATCCAACAAGCGTGTATGTATTAGCTATTTATTATTTGTATCGTATCCGACAAACATGAAAAAGAATAGTCCTTACAAATACGTATAGCAAACTTAATTGAGTGGGCGTTTCCTCGTCAAGCCTATATGTATTACCTATTGTAACAGAGAAATATAGAAGATATCATTAATATAAACACTAATAAAGAAAACCATCATTTTACTGGAAATTGTAATGTGGAATTGGTACGCTCTTAGACTCATCTGGCGTGGTAAATCGCCCGCTACTTCCGCGTCGCTCGCGTGCAGTTAGGTCAAAGCTTCAATTATGTGTGTTAGTTAGTTAGTTAGTTAGTTAGTTAGTTTCTTTGTTTGTTAGTTTGTTAGTTTGTTAGTTAGTTTGTTAGTATGCTAGTTTGTTAGTTTGTTAGTTAGTTAGTTAGTTAGTTAGTTATAACTTATTTACGTGAGTATATCCAATTAAGGTTTAAGCATGTCTGTCATGGTCACGCAGTCCAGTTGCCTCGACTGTCTGTTCAAGACAGAAGTTGGGGTTAGTATGATAGAGGAAACCCGCTACTCTTAATGAGTAGCAAGGGATCTTTTATATGCATTTTCTCACAGACATGACTGAATAATACCACGGAATGTGTTAAACCAATGGTCGGTGTAAGTGGAAGTATATCTATCCATTGAGCCTTGCGGAGCACACGCTCTGGGTTGGACCGATACTGGAATTTAAAAACCCCATATGCCATGAATTGGATTCGAACCCAGTCCCTACCAGTCTTAAACCCGCCGCGTTTAACCACTGTGCCACGGAGACCGGTATGTATGTGTTTTCTCCCTCCCCATTTTAAACGAGCATGATCAAAGTCGACATTGACAGATTTCGCGAACGTGCAATTTCGGAAATACTCGTCTAAGATCAGATCTTCGTGTGAATCTTCGTTAAAAAAACCAGATCAATAAAAGCTAATAATCTCGTTTGTGTAGAAATTCTCGCCGGACTTAAAAATACAATAAAAAGTCAAGGGCATTTCAATACATAAAGAGTATGTTATTTTTTAGTCCGTAAATGACACACGTTTTAGTCTTGGTTGTAGCAGAGTACATTTTGAAGAGATAATACATACTCTCAATATATTCACGGAACTATCTGGATTAAAAATTAATTATGAGCCACGACTGGTCTATAAACGGCCGTGGTTTGTGCTATCCGGTCTGTGGGAAAGTGCATATGAAGATCCTCTGTGACCAAGTGTCAATATAACCATGCGTTTGACATCCAATAACCGCTGATTAATAATAAATGTGTTCTAATGGTGTCGTTAAACAAACAAACTTTTACCCAGTAACCGCTGATTAATAATGAATGTGTTCCAGAAATGTCATTAAAAAAACAAACTTTATATCTTTTGTTCACGAAAAGAGCAATGGAGTTCTGTTCTGTTCTGTTCTGTTCTGCTCAGCTCTGCTCAGCTCTGCTCAGCTCTGTTCTGCTCTGCTTTGCTCTGTTCTGCTCTGTTCTATTCTAGTTCTGTTCTGCTCTGCTCTGCTTTGCTCTGCTCTGCTCTGCTCTGTTCTGTTCTGTTCTAGTTGTTGTCAATACAATAAATAATCGTTCGTCAGTTGTGTTCGACATTGCCAGTTCCTGATTGTCGTATAGATACATCAATCATTTCGATTAGCAAACACTATCACCAGAAGCTGTGCGATGCAATCACAGGTCTGAACACATATTGAATTACAAACGAACGTAACCGCGCACGACCGGCATCCGTGGCGTAGTGATTATCGCATCGGGATTAAGTCTGGTAGATGATGGGTTCGAATCCCAGTCATAATATATGGGGTATTTAATCCCAGTACCGGTGTAATAGGAATAGAAATCCGTGGGAATATAGGTCCCAAACAATGTATTATGCTATAGAACCTACATACCTAGAATTACGATATTGCCGGACTTGCGTTCCTTTTACACCGGCTCCAACCCAGAGCGAGCGCTCCGCAAGATGTAGGTGTACTTCTTCCACTTACACCGACCAGTGTACAGATGGGGTTTAACAAAGACCATGGTATGTACAGTCCTGTATGTGGGAAAGTGCATATAAAAGAACCCTTGCTACTCATCAAGAGTAGCGGGTTCCCTTAATCATACTAACACTGTCGTGGACTGCAGTCGAGACAGCTGAAATGAGTGACCATGATAGACGTGCTTGAACCGTAACTAGATATAAGCACGTTAATAAGTTATAACTAACTCATCAAGAGTAGCGGGTCTCCTCTATCATACCAACACTAACTTCTGTCCTGGACAGACAGTCGGAGCAGCTGGAAGGCCTTGCCATGACAGACGTGCTTGAATCTTGATAAGTTATAGCTAATTAGCAAACATTATCACCAGAAGTCTTGCAATGTAATAACAGTTCTGAAAATATATTAAATTACAAACGAACGCAACCGCGCACACTTTGTAGTACTTGTAATTCTGAACAGCTACCGGGAGCCAGCTGCGGATTTTGTTTTAATTAACCAGGTGAAGTGTGGCAACAGCTAGCACCGAGGGGCTTACAAGCGAACATTCAATCGGTTACTTTTATTATACAGTAGCAGGTTTTGTCGCTCGATATGTGGAACAGAAATATAGAATTATGTCCGCCAGAATTATTAGATCATTAATTCTTAATCTTGAATTTCATTGTATTGTATATAAAACACAAAAGAATTGGGCACATGTGGTACACTTGCTTAAAAACGAACATTCAAACGTTTACATTTATTACACAGTAGCATGTTTTGTCGCTCGATATGTGTGACAGAAATATATGTCCGCCAGAATGATGAGACCATTAACATTTTTAGCCTGGCATTTCATGGTGTAACAAAGTTAGTTAGTTAGTTTGATTGAAACATATTTTATTGTATACACTATTCAAGAGGATTGGGCACAATTGTACACGTGAAGGGAAAACAATATTGGACGCACAAGCTGACATATTAGCTACATAGCTTAGTTAGCTAGTTTTAACTTATTATATACTTACGTGCTTAGATCCGATTAAGGTTCAAGCACGTCTGCCCACACTTTCTGACAGTTCTCGTCCAGGTGCGCTGACCGTTGAACAATTCAGGATCAACGGCGTGGACCCAATCAGCCAAACTCTGTACATGTACAAGAACTGGAATCAGTCGTACATGCTCAGTGGCAACGCAATCTAAAGGACGTCATCGAACACTTTATGTCACCCACAAGGCATTGTAGTTTGGCCTACAGGAAGGTCATACACGGAGCTCATGACGTTAACCCATTGGCCACGAGCAGTATCAGCCTTGCGTTCAGTAGGGCGAGCGGTCGTGGTCGCTCGCTAGACCGGTGGTTGCATCTAACATTAAATGAATGTAATATGATAGTCCACGATCGGTACGAGTCTAATTGTTCGCGATCGCTCGCCATATTGAACGCAATGCTGATGTTTACAATAATAATAATGAACTGGACTCCTATCCTCGCCTTATGTGTACACTGACATTTTGGAACACATCTAAACGACAAAATACATTGAGATGACAAAATGTGTTTATTCACTTGCCATGTTCTAGGGGCCGTTATTGACCTAGAGGTCTGAATTTATTGAGTCTCATATGACAGACCAGTTGTCAAACAATTTTAAACTACCATTTCATTCAACATATTGTAGGCTCATAGTTTTCAGTTGTCTTAGTTAGTTAATTATAACTTATTTACGTGCTTATATCCAATTAAGGTTCAAGAACGTCTGTCATGGTCACGCAGTCCAGTTTCCTCGACTGCCT
>JAUTCZ010044876.1:0-12162 GCA_032273805.1 Melanodrymia brightae | reverse complement strand
ACACAGTTGTTTAGTTAAAGCCGCCGTTTCCATTTTATGAGAGAATCGAACACATTGCGTCATAACTGTCTAAATAGTGTAAACACTGTCACTAATTTGTTAAAATCATCTGGACCCTGAAGTGTTGGTATACGGTTTGATGGTATTCCTGTTGCTGACATTTCAGCGCGCGATTTTTGTAGCATCCTTTATAAACCAGCGGCTTTCATTGTAATGATCGTCAATTTCCATAGCATTTTACACCCAGGAACTACTTTCAATAGGATATTCGTAACACATAGCGTATGAATATTATACAACGTTAATACTACGTGTAAGTTAGACAGTGGAGTTTAAATAATTACAACAAACGAGGTATATATCAGCAGGGGAGGGAAATGCAAGTATAGCCAATAGTCAAAAGTTTTGGGTGCTTACATCCACTGAAGGTTCAATCACCCCCACCATGGGCACGGTCCGCCATTAGAGGTCAAGACCCGATGTCAGGTCTGTGCCCATGGTGAGTATAAATGCAAGTTGCTGTTGAGTATTATAAATTTGTCCACCGAATGTCGTCTGCGTCTGGGGATCATACTACCAAGCCGATCCATCTTTTTAAAGAATATAGTTCATCGACAGTTCGTTATTGTTTGAATATCGCCAAGCTATGCTAACATGAACAGTAACACTCGTCCGTCACTGGATATGGAACTTTTATCCATTTGCATCGTTTTCGTAATTTCTTTTTCATATTTTGTTTCCTCAAACGTTTCAACAAGCCTTCAGTGTCGTTAGAATCTGCGTCTCTTTTCACTCGATAGTCAATGTAGTTCCGGTGACCTCGGGGTCTATTCCAGAAACGACAGTGCCATCTGAGAATCTTTACTCGTTTCTGCTCAGCTGGAACGCAGTTCATCCCAGGCGGCCATGAGCAGGACACATCGCTCGAACAGTAGCCGAATTTTATCCACCGCGGCCAGAAAAATAGTCCAAGATCCTCCCATCGACGGTAAATGGGACAGGAACTCTTTTTCGCAAGCCACGACTGAACCAGTTTAATGATGGTCTCATTAAACACATTCGTATGTCCCAGTACTTCTGTTAAGTTCAGCGCCAGAATGTCCTGCTGTATAGTAGGGTTCGTCGTTGTGAAGACAACTTCTTCTTGCACTGTGGGTCTCGTTAGCGACATAAAGAAAGGATTAAAGTTTTTCTTCAGTCGTCGAAGCAATTTCTCTTTTTTCAAATGTTTTTTCCGTGGCGCAAGTCTCGTGGCATCGCGATTTCGCGAGAACTTGAGAAACAGTCCGGGTGGTTGTAAATGAATATGTCCGGTGTTGTCTTGTTGGGAACCTTTAGATAATGGCGGCAGATTACAGGTGACATTGGTGAGGAGGTGAATAGCGAAACACACAGGTACGAGCGTCTGGTAAGGATCAGGCCACTTCATCTTTCGTCTGTATCTGAAACACAAACGGTAATACTATATAGTGATATAAAACATCCGGTCCATCATTGACAAAGATGTCGGATGTAATATCTTACTTTGACATGGGCGTCGGCTGGGGTGGGGTTCTGGATGTTCTGAAGAACCCCACCCCCAACACGGCTGAGGTCAAGCACATTTTTACAGTGCTATATTAGTCTCTAAGTTGAAAATGTCTACTAGGATCATATTAGAATCGCCAGGGTCTGCTGTGTTAAAGTACCGGCCCCCACCTCTCCCCACCAGCCCACACCCTACGTCCAGACCACGATACTCACATGTTTGACCTACACACATCAGATAAAATGATTGTCCTTATGGCAGATACTTCAGGCAGGACACGCTTACTTTTGCAAACACCTAGTATCACCACGGCTTTGGGTGTCATTAGTAAATGTCTGCCATTTGTTATAATGTTCCTTCGACTCTGCCTTGTTCATAAATACGGAGTTTGGCTTTATGATGGATTTTGACATTCCGATTACTATGGCAGCCATACATTTTGTCATTAAAAAAAAAAGATTTATTTTACAGAAAGTTTTCCGTATTAAACAGATAACACGATTAATTTCTACGACAGATGACGTATCTTACCTGTCGTTCGGCGTGTGTGTAATACTGGTGATTCAGTCTAATGGCGACTCTCGGCTCCACGCAAAGTGCTTTGTCGTGTACGTACGTCCGTCCATACCTGCAACACCACACAACACAAGTTACTTGTCTACACCCTCAAACACATAAACATATCTGTCGAGTTTGCAACAAAACTCATTATTGACTGTCAGTAGGTCTTACGAGCTATGGGGAAACTACAAGCTTGTATTGTTGAGACGGGAATGGAAATGTGTTAGTCACGTTTCAAAGTTGGTGATTGGGTGGCAGTTTTTTAAATTTTCCAGAAATAAATTGAACACAGCGAAACCCCACGAAGTCGACATTCGTTATTAATAATTATAATATTTTTTATATGAAATGTTAGATACCAGTCTCGGTGGTGTAGTGGTTAGATGACCGGGCTCAAGACCGGTAGGTGTTGGGTTCGAGCTCCTTTCAAGGCTATGGGATATTTAATACCTTGCCAGTCTCACAACGTACACCGACCACTGCCTCACTACTAGTATAATAAAGGCCGTGGTATGTGCTGTCCTGTATATGGAAGAGTTCCTGTTAAAGAACCCTTGCTGTTTAGTAATAAACAAAATAACACTAATTTCGGCCCTGGGAGGGTGGGGGAGCAGTCTTGAACATTAATTGGATATATTTACATAAATATGTTATATAAGTAAGTAAGTAAGTAAGTAATGCTACATAGTTCTGATCAATTATACTAAGTTAATGTTGAATGTTGTACATATCATCGAAATAAATCATTCTATCGGAACCGAGACTGATAATCAAAGTCCGTGGTATGTGTTGTAATGTCTACCAGATATGCACAACTAGGATTATTTATACTTGTGCTAGATGTATCGGTCTGTTCCTAGAATCAGACAGCATGACGTCAGTAATTTTGACAAGACAAGACAAGAATGTGTTACGGCCGTAATGTACGGCATATGATATGATACCAATATATCTACAATGGTAAGACATGGTTAACAAGAACAAACAGAACTAACAATAATAATGGCAGTCGTACTGTAGTAGAAGTATAATAAAATAAGTAAATATGAAATGACAATATAGTACATAGTTATATGTTATGGTGTGATAATACATACACACATAATAATATTTTCTAAATATATCTATTCAAAGTACACGGGCCTGTGTGGGCGAATTCTCAATGTGTCATGCGTGTTAGTAAATGTCCCGGATGTCATTGCGATACTGTTTTGATGAATGACACCATGTTGTTTGTTTACCTGTTGTAGTTTCATTAGTTCGTGTAGGCGGACACAGTCAAATAATCAATAGCAATCGACATACAACTACGATCTGTCATACAAACTATCATTATTACTAAAAATAGAATGGACATAATGTGTGCATATATAAATAGTATAGCTATTATTCACTACACTATACATATACATGTACACATAATTATTAGAGGGTTACACATGTACACTGTACATATATAAATACTATTAAATAGCGTAGCAATCTACTAGTATTATACTGTATACAACGGCGGGACGTAGTTCAGGGCAAGTGCCCACCTTAGGTGCGCGAGGTCGAAGGATCGATACTTTTCATAGGACCAGTTGGGTAATTTCCCGATTGATGCATTAAAGGATGTAGTATTTGCTATTATGTCTATAGGAAGGTACTCATAAAAAAAGAATCCTTGCTGTTAATATATAATAATGGCCTACGTGGCACCAGCGGATTCCTTCTGAGACCATGTGTCGACACCCATTGAGCCTTGCGGAGCACTCACTCTGGGTAGGTACTGGGATTAACAATCCCATATGACACGAATGAGATTCGAACCCAGTACCTACAAGTCTTAATCCATTACGCTACGGAGGCCTGTCTACCTTGTTTTTGTATTACAGGTACATGTAGGCCTACTCTGTATGTTGTATTCTGGTTGCGCATATTGTTTCTATCTCATTCACTAGTCGCCTGTTCGCTGTACGATTCGCTAGAACTGAGAAATGCCAGCGTGTTGGAATGTTAACCTTATATCATGGGTTAACGCGGAACAGATAGAACCGCCAAGTCGCAATCTATACTACACTACTCCGGAGTCCCTCCGAGCTCGCAATCGAACAACGGATAAGATGCATTATGGGATCGAGATAAACACGTCCGAGATCCAGTCGTATATAACTACAGGCAAGCGCAATGTTTTTATCGAGAACCCTCTAGGAATAAAATTTAATCATTACCTAATACGTGACCAATTATACAATAGATTAGTGCCTCTTAGCGAAGTGTTCATATTAAAAACTCTCACCATTTTGGCGCGAACAGCATAATCACGTGACAATAAGGTAAAGTGAGTTATACACAACGGAGGTTTATTTTAGTAGAAGAGAAAACGATGTCACCGTTTATTTGGATAATTGCACACATTTATTATTTGATTACAAATGTCAACAGAAATGTCAAAATGTAATTATATTACGTGAAATCGCTTGTTACACGATATACGTATACCTCCACAAAATACGGAGCTCGAAAGTCCAAAGAGTTCTGAGGTGAATGCGTTTTCTGCAAAAGCATCATAGCGGAAACATATGGCGCCAAAATCGATGCGTCATTCCCTTTAACTGTTGAAAAATCGAGTTTTTAAAAACTAATTTCTCTTTTTCATTCTCGTCAACTATCGACTCTGCTCCAGAATTACAGTCTCTATTTTACGATCCAAATGTTGTATCCTACTCGTGTGAGACGTTTCATTAATATCAGATTGTCGCAGCTTTGTAAGGAAAGCGGACAGTTTTTTCACCAGCCAATATCGCGTATTAATACCCAGATTAAACAGTGAAGATCCAACACGCGGAATATTGATGTGTATTCACAGGACACCAACAGGGTGTGAATGAGTACAACAATTGTAGCTAAGGGTCTGCTCGTTTTCCACTTCTGGAATTCACTTCCAACAATTCCATTCTGTTGCATGTCGAGTAAATTGAGAGTTCCAGTAATAAATTGTTCATTTGCAATAGGAAACAAATATGTTAACTTGACAATTTCACCCATAACGTCTTTATAGTTCCAAAGAAATATGTCGATAAAACCATTATTTTGTACACAAACTTTACCTAGAAAATAACAGATGCTTGAAGAGAATCACTCACCATTTTGGCGCAAAAAGCGCATTCAGGTGACGACGAAATGAGTCGAGTAAAACGCGAATTGATTTGCGTATAAACAGAAGAGAAAACATCGTTTCTCTACTTAATTGCATACATTTATTATATAACTTATTACGTAAAACATTGTCTGTTTCATGTCGCAACCAAATAGTTAAAACACTTCTAAGGTCACTCATTTTTCTGCAGATGCAGCAGAGAGGAAACATTTGGCGCCAATTTCGATGATTTGGGGTCTTTAAGTGCGCAAACTATAGTGCCAACAGTATCTATCCAATCTTCTAAACACACAGGTCGTTTCATTCATCTTCGCATCATTCCAGGGTCGGATCCGTAAAACAGTTTAGTAAGGGTGGGGTGGGAGGTGGGTGTAGTTTGTTTTGCCGTTGCAACTGGACCACTCGGTATAACGGCTCGGAGGAAAAGGTCACGTTATTAAGTGACATTGTTTTGGGAAAATTATCAAGCGAGCTCTTGAATGGTTTAGGTTGTGTGACTGGTCCCCTGGTGAACCCCCAACTCCTCTCCCCGCACCCATCCTGGGCGCCCTTATGGAATCACACTTGTCCTCTCTCACCTCGTGGCAACAGACATTTTCAACACTTGTTTTATCTCTCACAACAAGCACACAGGCCTTTGTATATCAATATAACCTTGTAATTGCAGTCTGAATCACACAAATAAACTCATAAAACGTATTTCATTTCAACATGGGAGAAATGTGATGGTATCGTGATCAAGTTTGGGATTTTCTCTACGATGTCAGATTGAAGCTCGGTCCCAACAATAGACTGGTTGTAAACCCGTTGTTTTATCTACGGCGCCATGTTTACAAGTTGTTCAGTCAAACATTCTTTGCTTTGGGCGTTTGGCTGTCTACGTATATGTAATCCTGTCATGTTTCTGTGCAAATCTTTGCTTTTTTTGAAAGATAATCTACTCTGGTTACAAGCAAGGCGTGATAACTTATTTTAAGTCCTAATTTATTATTGCATATAATATAATAATATGACATACATATTCTTTGTGCATATTTGGATTGAAGTCATTATTTGCGAATTTTGGATAATTTTTAACATAATTATTAAATTGGCACAGTTACAGTTGTTATTATGGAGTTATTGCAAACTCAGTCTGGTTTCACAATTTGTTCTTTTGGCAACCATGTAATAATGTTTTCATGGCATTGTAACACACTCAGTCTGATTTGTCGTTTTGCACAGATTGCGTTATCAAATTATTGGAGGGGCAACTTTCTCCCTCTTTCTGACCCCCGAATTTCCCGGTCCGTCTCAGACATATGCGTATCTATCATTGTAAAGTTACGAAAAGACTATTTTATTTCTATGTTCATAATTAATTGCTATAAGTAACACGTTTCAGATGTTATTTTTATACATTTATAATTTTAAGTCAACGTTTAAGGAAAACGACCAATGGTGATGGGAGTGGGAGTGTGGGAGGGGAAATTGCCAGTATGAAAAGTGGGTTAGGGCACATTACCCCCTCCCACCTCCTCGAACCATTGCCGACCGTTATTCGTGTAGCAGATATGTAAATAAAAATTAATATGTAAATACTCTGTGTTATCAATTATAGTCTAAGTAGGTTTAAAGCTTACAGGAGTGGAGTGGCGTGGCATAATTGACAGGTATTAGGTAGCGACCACCGGGTCAAACATCTCACAACACAGAAGTCTTGTCCGGAACTACGTCAAACAGATAATATATACGTTATAGTGAGATTGTGAAGCCCGCATTTTCGTGAAATTCCTGACATTATCACTAATTTCGTGTATAAATCACTCATGGCTAGATGACAAGATGGTCTATCTAGAACGTTGTCAGTCAGTGTTCCCGCACTAGTTTCAAGAAGACTATACTTGCTAAAGTGGTACCAGATGAAATAAAATTACATGGATTTTTGGCCAAATAAAACTGCCTTAATTTTATAACAAAAAACCCAGTTACATATTAGTGCATACCAAGCACCATTAAACGCCATTAAAAGTTGGATGCATCTCGAACTTGACCCGGAACTTTATTATTTGGTATTTTCCACCCATTAAATTACGGCATTGATCCCTTTTGTAGACCTATTAAAATTAGTTTCCATTATAAAATAATTCCTGGTTGCGCCGCTGGAGCCCAGATGTGCCAATAACCTTTATCCATCTGCAGCAGTAAAATCAATCTGCTCAGATTTACTTCTTCTTGTCTGGTGTGATGAAAGAATACGTCCACGCATGTGCAACATTCTTCTGCAGAACGAGGTGAACGCTCGTGCAATTACGTGACGTATAGGCGCGCGTGCGCATTTACAGGTTAACGGACAGACATTTAAAAAAGAATGTTTATCGTGTGTATTGTCTGTACGATGACAGCACAGGAGACATGTCGACAAAGCGGTGAATCACTCACTATGCAGAATAGTAAAACGTGGTTCTCCTCACGTGTGTAACGTAAATACCGTATCAATATTCAGATCTCGAATCTAGACCTATAGCCGCCTGGTGTAAAAGGAACGCAAGTCCGGTAATATCGTAATAAAATGTGTTAACAATAAAATGAAACTTTACGGAATGAAACGAATAGTCTGATGCCCTGATCCATAAATCGAGATACCGGTATTACCCACAAGTCTTAACGTTGATGTAAAAAAAAACTTTCCAAAAATGTGTTTTATGCAAGTCTGGTTGGACTAATAATCCTATAGGTTACTGGTATGTAGCTTTTAGTTCATATCACAACTTCTGAGCTTCTTTAGAAGATGTTTATTATAATTATGCCCAGTGAAAGAACACTGTTGGTTGTTCTGGCTAAGAAGTTACGGACTTCCAATCATATTTATGGTAGACATTCGTATATGCTATTTCATAACAATAATATGATGCAGATGGTGCCTGATGCATTGAGAGAAATCGCTGTGCTTCTTTATCTACATAATTGCATACATTTATTATATGATTTTATGCCACAACAGAAATGTCCAAGTATTATTATATTCCATAATAGTGCATGTTTAACATTATAGGAATAACTCTACAAAACACGCAACTAAATAGTTAGAACACATCTACGGTCACTGCAATTGTCTGCAGATGCAGCAGAGCGGAAATGTTTGGCGCCAATTTCGGTAATTGTGTGTCTAAAACGGGCGCATCCGGTGTAGCAGGATTTGCTCACATTTTGCGAACACCTGAGGCGGTATTTATCAAACAACTTAAGTTTTTCTTAAGTTTTGACTTAAGTTTCATTAAATTGAATAAGGTAAGACAACAATATAAGTTTAAGTTTTTGTAGAATTCTTAAGACACCTCAGGAGGAAACTTAAGACTTAAGTCTTATTTCTGACTTAAGTCGCTTGATAAATACCGCCCCTGTTTTAATCACTGCTCTGACTGTATATCGATCGTGACTGCATTCCATCACAGCCTTGTCATAATATCTCTTCGACTCTGCCTTGCGCCGATATACGCTCTAGATTACATTGCTGGTTTTGATTCCGTAAAGAATTATTCGTGTTTTTTGTGTGTGTGTTAAATTGTCGCATCTCACTAAAAAGTCGAAGATATCAAAAAGAAACAAATGCTTTCTTGGATGTCAGTATGTTTATTTTCAGAGATTTATTCAAACCCTAATCAATTTTATTGCAAACGTATCAAGTTTATTGCAAAGTGGAAGATATTCGTCGCTAAATTGGCCTCGCATCAGCAGACTTGGCGAAACGAATGCTTCATTGGAAATCTTATCTGCGCAGTAGACACCTGTTTACGGCCTTAATCACGAGATATTACGGCGCGCTGGATTACTTTCCTCTTAACAACTTTTTAAAAAAACATCGAAAAGCACCAAAGACACTACCATTTTATCTGTTTATGGTAAGCAATACATTGCTACAACAATATGATAATACATTGATGGAACATCCAAATACATATTATTTTATGCAGTAGTATATTTCGTGGTTGTCATGGCAATATAAATAATTAAGCAAAATAAATTGGACAATTATTTTGTATACATTTTATTATACTCTATTTATTTAATTCGAAATAATACTTTTGCGTATTAAAAAAAGTTTTTTTTTATGGCAAATTTAATTTTCAAAATGATACACCCGTCGTACGCACGGCCATTTTATTTACTGGTTATATCGAAATGATGAAAACTTGCTCAACAGGGGCGGTATTTATCAAGCGACTTAAGTCAGAAATAAGACTTAAGTCTAAGAAAAAACTTACGTCTTTAAGATTGTGATTTCAGTTCTGAGAAAAAAACAACCCCTAGACATAAGTTTTGGACGTTTTTGACTCAAGTGTTAAGTTTCCTCCTGAGGTGTCTTAAGAATTCTACAAAAACTTAAGCTTACGTTGTTGTATTACCTTATTAAAATTAATGAAACTTAATAGTCAAAACTTAAGTTGTTTGATAAATACCGCCCTAGGTATCGATTGTTTTCTATTAGATATATGATAGAACTTTGTAATATATGTAGTATTACCTAGGCAGACAGTTCACGCCAATGCCGTTATTGATTTAATAACATTTCTTTGGTGGTAATTAACTACCAAACTGTATTTATTAGTGATGTGAATAACATTAAAGCAATTCTGTTGACCAGCGACTAATTAACATACATGTATGTGTCTAGGCGTTCAACGGAAGATCGTTATACATTCTGCAACGTCACCGCTCTTTTGTTATCGTGCCAAGTGAATTACTTAAAAGAAGGAAGTGGACAGCATAAGGTTAAATAAGGTTAAATGAGACGTTAAACCTGGGTCCAATGACCCGTGTAACGCTAGCCACGTGGCAGATCGAGAAGCCATACAACATTTTATTGAACAATAACCGTATTGAACTTAGCCGGATGCAAATAATCTACAACAGTTAGAATTCAAACTGAAAATGAAATGTAAGAGCCTGAAAAACACATAATTATGTTAAATTATTTTTTAAAATAATCTATGTAGGGGATCTATAAACAAACAAAAACGTAATGGAACATAAACAATTAAATGTGAAACATACAAGATGAAAGTATTTTGTCAGAGAAGGAGGGGAGAAAACTGTTTTCCATTGATTCAAAGGCTATTTCACGATATGACGCATCATTGATACAAATGATGTCTGATGCAATTTCTTATGTTGACTTGCTTTATGCTTTTTTTTATCGTTTCGATAAAGACAGCTGACAAACAATATGGCTGTGCTTACAACGGGTTACACCAGTCGAGCAGGATACGCTCACATTTCGCGAACATCTGGTGATTCAAGAATACATGCCATGTCTACTTTGTTGAAATGTCCCTTCGACACTGCTTTGTGCAGAGATACGCATTTGGCCATGTCAATGTTTTGTCGTCTAGATTTCAAATGTCAGTAATGGTGGTAATACTAATAATTATTACACGTTTGAGATCGATTCATAAATGAAATACCTATACTAAAAGAACACAAAATAATGAAGAAAAGAAACCCGATCGGCTCCAGACGACTGCTCGGAGTGCATCAGGTTCGTCTGCACAAACAAGTGAATTATTAATCTATTTATCACTCTGGATCAACGAGATATATCCCCGAGATTTCCTCAAATTGCGCTTATGCGTGTCGCAAGAAGGCGAACGTTCAGACCCAGGGGGCAAACTGTTAGAATAGTGTCCCCAGAATACCATACTGTCACACTGGCACGGAAATGCCGAACAGCAGCGGATATTATTGTCGCAATCTCCTGCTGAGACTTCTGATCAATGCCGTTTCATTTACATCCAATAATGATTGTTAATACTTTCTTTAATACGTGATACGTGGACTTGCATGCGCCGTACGTATCTCGGATCAAGGATATTAGAGGAAGAAAATATATTGAGAATGTTTTAATTAAAGTTGTTTACGAACTTGATAAAACACATTAAAATATGTTTTACTTGCTTAAAGGCAGACTCTCGAGTTTTAAGACGGATACCACCGAACGTTCGAATTTAATGACTTTTGTAACATATTTTTGGCTAATGGAGTATTTTGTCTTAATTGAAGTTAACATTTACTAACAATATCAATATGTGTATATCTTATGTATTTCTAGTAGCTTAATATTGTCTTTGGACTTTTGTATTCTATCATTTTAGTACAATAAATGCTTTATTAGCCAGGAATATGTTACAAACAGCATTAGATGCACACGTAGGGTGGCAACCGTCTTAAAACTCGGGAGTGTATACCTTTAACCATCTGAAAACTCACATTCATCAACATTATCATGTTCGAAGAAACAAAATTCCACATAAAAGTCAATTTGACACATTTTTACTGAAAACTGATTAATTAAAAAAAAATGTCGCGCAGGAAAATGTGGAATTAATTTAATTATTTCATACTTTTTTTGGTTTTTATATATTACAACATACAGATCTTCTTGCACGAACTGATCATTTGATACAAGCGGGGGTGGGGGGGGGGGGAGCTTGTATGGATGACATTAACCATATGATGATGGAGCAAAAACATCAGGTATAGTGGGTGCACGCCATACTTATTGAAAAGAAACAACCAGACCGACTATTATTGTAGAGCACATGATGACATTTATTATTTCTTCAAATTTGAAGAGTTTAATACCACGTTACAAAAAACATGTAAGATATCATTGAATCCTGTGCTGTTTCGCAAGGGACCAAACAAAAATCGCGTGCATAAAATATTCTTGCGCAATGAAAATCGCTCTCACTGAATTCGCACACAACTGTTGAGGGTAAACGCAGTATACGGGTGGAGGTATGATTACGCTGTTAGTTCCTTAGTTATGACTTATTTACATGCCTATATCCAATTAAGGTTCAAGCATGTCTGTTATGGTCACGCAGTCCAGCTGCCTCGACTGCCTGTCCAGGACAGAAGTTAGTGTTAGTATGAGAGAGGAAACCCGCTA
>JAUTCZ010044865.1:0-12166 GCA_032273805.1 Melanodrymia brightae | reverse complement strand
GCACATACCACGGCCTTTGTTAAACCAGTTGTGGACACTGGTCGGTATAAGTGGTATTACACTTACCCATTGAGCCTTGCGGATTCGAACCCAGTACCTACCAGCCTGGAGTCCGTAGCGTTAACCACTGCACCAAAGAGGCCGGTACAAATAGGCACACCGTTGACATTTTAAAGACTTACCGCATAATCATAGTGACCTCCCTTGATCGAACGTTCTGAAATAGCGTACTTTATGTGAAGAACTTTATATGAAAACATTTTGTTGACTAGATACGCACATGTGACATCTAGAAAAAAAGAATAAAATATGGATCTAAATTTAATTAAAGCATATCTATATTCACACATATGAATATGAATGTAACTAATGATAAGTAGTTCGACATTCCGAGACGACGACAGACTCGCAAGTACAGGAAGCTCGAGGTGATCGAATGACCATGCAATGGGACAAATTGTTTAAACATCACCGTATTTGATCCTCTCTTCTAAACAAATTATTAATTTATAATTGAGAGTCCACTTTAAAAGCAAACGACCCACCCACACAGAATGTCACCCACTGGTCTGTCTGCACGGTATTTATACAGGCGTTGAGAACCACTTTTCTACCCCCAGATACCTTTTATACATTACTACTTGTGCTGCTGCACAGCCACTTAATGTATATGCATGCGCGCGGTAACCCTCGTCAGCTTACTTGAAGTACATTTAGTAATATACTTACTTGAATACTCAATGGATACAATTAGCTATGTTTATGTTACCTACCATCCAATTTCTTCGCTTATTGTAAAGAAAGAATTCTAATTGAGTTTTTGAGCAACGACCCGCAAGCATCAAATTGTCATTTATTTTGTACAGACGTGTAAATAACTTTAATTCCATTTATTTTCTGTTAGACAAACCACTCACACAAGCTGTCAAGAGCTCAAAGTATAACCTATCATTTTACTGATGAACCTTGGAGAGTTTATTAAGAGCTCTTTAACAAGGAAATCATCCGTTTCCTACTTCACGGCAGGTAGAAACAGGTATTACAACGCCAGCGCGCTTCTCATTGAAGAGAATCAATGGGCAGATAATCGCTGGCCTCCCCGCTGTGTACATACTCACCTTATTTCCCCTCCTTCAAAGGCCGGGTATTGATGTATTGACGGACGTGGAATTTTATTAATAATTCAGTGCTATGTTTTCTCGCGTTTTGTACCTGAATGGGAAGACCACATCTGTGGAAAATATCTTTTTTGTTGCTTTCTGAGCCACTTGAGTGCTTGGGAATTATAGGCCTCTATAAATGATGCATGGTAACTGTAATGGCGGAGACAAAAGCAGACGATAGTCGTTGTTAAACCTAGAGTCAACAGCTTACCTTCTCTGCGCGCCCGGACAATATAGCGTTTAGTACAACAAGTGCTATTACTTGACAAACAATACACACGACGTATATCTAATATTGAAATGCAAATAAGTTAAATTTCACTGAGTAGTTACTGGGCATTATTAATGCTAAAGACACCAAACACTGACCAAATACAAAATGACGTAGTCTTTTGACAAAAAACAAATGTTTCACAATAAAACACTGTCCGTGTAAACACCACAAGATATACTAAGTATAGAGACTAATACATCTCCGTGTAAACATCACAAGATATATAGAGAATAATACATCTCCGTGTAAACACCACAAGATATATAGAAAATAAAACATCTCCGTGTAAACATCACGAGATATATAGAAAATAAAACATCTCCGTGTAAACACCACAAGATATATAGAGAATAACACATCTCCATGTAAACATCACAAGATATATAGAGAATAATACATCTCCGTGTAAACACCATAAGATATATAGAAAATAAAACATCTCCGTGTAAACATCACAAGATATATAGAGAATAATTATACATCTCCGTGTAAACATCACAAGATATATAGAGAATAATACATCTCCGTGTAAACATCACAAGATATATAGAGAATAATACATCTCCGTGTAAACATCACAAGATATACATGTATAGGGAATAAGACATCTCCAACTCAAGGTAAAAATTAATAATAATTATTATGAACAATTATAATGAATATAACCTGATCTAAGCTCACTGTAACTATTTGAGTGTGGTGCGATTCGACTTGGTGAATACGGTTTTGATTGCTTCTTATTTAAATATGACAGTTTATTATCTGTTATTGCATGATATTAAAATAAGACCAAGACCATATTAGAGCATTGGTATAATTTGAATTTGTTATTTTGTTTGCTGCATGAACCGTTTTGCATTATATAAAATATATTAGTATTAGTTAGGCTATAAATAAACCATTAACGGATGCCATTGGCTGTGCAGGATATGATTGTCTTTTGCGAAACTACGGCGCCATTACTATTTAAATACATGTAGTAGTTTATGTGTGTATACATGTATATTCACGGCTTTGTTAAAAATAAGATCCGCTCTCTCGCGTTTGGTGAATTTGCTAATATTAACGCTTTGGCGCGCGCTTTATGCGGCATCCCTTTTAACCTCGAATCAATGGCTTTAAAGACTTCACTGAAGCTTATAACAGAAAGAAAAACATATAGGTACATAAATAAAACGTAAGGTAAGAGCTTTCACATCTGCGACGATGTGAAATATTTACATATCTATATAAGTAAACTACGCCCATGGTTCACCTGACAAAATGTACACATACCTAGCGGTCAGCAATGGGCAGTGGGAACGGACGATAGGTCCCGTAGGCATTGGAGGGTATTAACTCATTATGTTCCATATTCACACATGTAAGGCGAGGTGTCAACAACCTACTTCAGTTCTGACAGGCTTGTTTCAGTTTTTTCTCTGCCCGGTCAATTTGAAAACAAGACACAAACTGCTAACGTGTCTTTATTTACTCTTTTATTCACATTGAAACAATCGGAAACAATCGGGCAAGCTGGAGAGGACACCTGTGCTCAATGGGACACTGGGAAAGCAACACCTATAGGTAACTAATTGGCCAGGGAAAGTGAGGGCGAAATGGGTGGATAATGAATGCAAACGTCCATGATAAACTTACAGCCTGGTGGGTATTGTATGGCGCTGATGACGGCAGCTTCGGGCATGGTGCGGCAGGATTAGAGCAATGGCCAACACCATGAGGATAAAACCTGTTATTTGATATTATTGTTTGTTATTGTTGTCAGCCTCCGAGGTGTGCATTGAATTATATCAATTTATTTGTGCCTTTTGTATCTATATCGCTAAGTACCTAAAAATATTGAGGACTGTGCGAAAAGTGTTTGAAATATTGATATTAATACTCACGAAATAATTTTATCTTCAGAAATAAAATGTTTTAAAGGCGCTAGTAATGTTCTAAATTTTAAAGTAAAAAATAAAATTGCAAAGTGTTTATCAGCAAAATTTGGGTTTTTACATGAAGTTTAAAAATGACCTATCGCTAACATTTTCTAAATCGACTTATAGAAATAAACGTAACTCATTATTTTTATAAATGAATCACCACTGACAAAATGTTGAAACAACTGGAAATGGCGTCAACAGAAGGGTAAAAATATAACTTTAATACTTGTACGCGTCCAGACAGCCAGATACACCGATACCAGCATCAAAGAGTTACAGGAAAGCCTCCAAATGTTGTCATGTCATGCAGCAAAAGACCACATTGCTGCGACTTGCCACGCACTATGGAATACCTAGCTTAAGACGGAAGTAAAGTCGCTAAATCTGACATCCAATTCTCATTCCTAGAAACAAGCACCCCCTCCCTCCTTTAAATAAAACTTCAAGAGTGATTGTCGCCAAAGCTAAGGCAACCAGAATCGAAAACAACAATCAACCAGACGTCTTGCCAGAAAGCAGGCCACCATCCTATATAGCATGGGAACAGGACACTGCGGTCTTCGCTCATTTAAAGGGGATCTATGTCGTGGCTCTGAGCATCTGCACCCAGGTAGATCAAACCCCAGAACATATGCTACCGAACTGTCCTATCTATAGCATCCAAAGGAGACAGTCGTCTCCAGGACGTGGCAACCTGAAAACAGAGTTATGAGGATCAGCCGCTGATCTAAATCTGAGAGTTCATTTTGTGACCATCATCAACCTGAAAATGTGAATGGCTTATCGAACGCTTAAGAAGAGGGAGGAGAAGTAATAGTAGAAGAACACGTCCAGCTTTGTATTAATATATGTTGGAGTATTGGTTTACCAATCATATAATCTTTACACCATTGATTTAACGACATCAGCTCAACGCAGGAGAAATGAAACGTGTTCATGCAATATATCGATTTAGCGACCATTGGCATTTCATTGCCTCCATTCATATACATGATGACCCGTACAGTAGACATATTCCTTTTAATCCAGAGGTGGTATAATTTAGCTATATTAATTACTATTATTTTGTTTAATGTTTTATTGTTTGTTGTATATGGACTGTGGAAGGCGAACACAATTTTAATGTTTAAAAATGTCAGAACAGTTTTAAATGGGATATTGATCAAAACAACAACAACAACAACAACAACAACAACATAACTGATAGCAATAATATATGAGTTCACAATCTTCTTGATTTGGTTGTATTTTAATGCACAGTCTACGGTAACATATCCAATATGTACATGACGAGACACAGAGAAAGTCTTCTCGTGTTAAGAATTAATTAGCCTTGATGTGGCAAGTATGCAGCTCCATACCCAGCCTCTCCACTGAGAATCACACCAAGCTTCATCTCAACCAACATGGCTTCTATAACACATGTCACCAGTTGAAACGCACTTCAGCTTCATGCAAATCTCCACATCAATAACAACCAGCCACTTCGCTGTTGTGCTGGACAGTTATTCCCACCATGCATCACACTTTTAGATAAGCACAGTAGTACACACCACGGAATTACAAAACCGAATCTTCACACTAACATGTAAGTTGTTAAACTTGTGCCCGATCCTTTTTGTATTTATTTACAAATAAAATAAGTTTCAATCAAAAAACCAACATTTCTTAAAAATTACTAATCTGGGTTGGAGAAACATTCAAGACACACCGCGAAATTATAAATGGGTATAAATAATTTATGAACGAAATATAATATAATATAATATAATTACTTTTACAAAAATTTAGTTTTAAAATATGTGTCAATCAATTATAATCTTGCCAACCACATTTGACTTAAAAACACAAAATTTCGGCTTTAGTAATGAAATCAAATTTAATATCTCATTGATTTATTATCCAAGTCAATTTTAATGTATCATTTAAGAAACAATGTCCACTGTATTTAAGAACACACGTTATGTACGAACTATAAAAACGTAGTACCAAAAATATCCTGATTTATGTACATTTTAAAACGATAAACAAGCAATTTATGCATTGTTCATTCGTTTACGAACGCATAGTTTTAAATATTAATGTACATGTACATGACATCCACACAAGAATTCGTTTAAGTGTCGATTATTGGTCGTCATTTTTCCAAAGTACACATGGAATAAATGTTCAAGTGATGGATGACTTGCAGTTTCACTATTTCAGTGTTTATACAGTTTTCCGTGTCTTTACTATGTTTACAAACCGCCTGACATTAACTTCATCAACTTTTACCAAATCGTTGAATTTTATCTGTGTCATAAAAAAACTATTCCCCCGCAAACTACCGACGTATTCTATTTTCTTATTTGATTAAGATATAACTGAATACATTGTATTTACAATTCGATTACAGATAATCGCTTTTATTAAACAAATAAATTAATTTCATACTACACATAACTGACATCATTTGGTAAACAATATGAGTGAAAATAGCTGATTAAAATATGTCCCGACTTGTGGTGCATTGACCAATCACTATACGTGCAGATGTTACGCTATAGTAGATTTATCGTATAACGTATTTCCCTGGGCTGTTGGGACATTATGGTTAATAAAGCTGTTTTCACAACTAACTCAGTGACGGCTTATTCGTCTCCGCAGTGTTACACGTCCATCGATATAACAGTCTGTCAGTGGGTGTCATCCGCCACGAATGCAAACAAATTGGCGAGAATTTCCCACCATTGTCGAACAATAAACTTCGGTAAATTGTTGACAACATTTCACCACTATCTAATTAGCGAACACCAATCAATTCAACAGCCGACTGGGAGATTTGCTGAAATCGTTGAAAAATATCGCAATTTTTGTAATTGTGGACCTGTGCTCCCGTATGGCGGACAATCTGTTGCCAAATCGAATAAGGGCAGGGTGAGCAAATATCAGCAATCCAATTCAATCACATCCCTCAGAGAGGAAGATCAATATTTCCTTTAGAAAATTTGCTCGATGGGTGCCTCTTGTCTTGGACGAAATTCATGAGAGTTGGCACCGATGTCAGATTTCAGGATGCCGACGTGAGCGAATGTCTGGGATGCCTCCTGCCTGCCTGCCTGCCAACACTCTAGTAGCTTGCTTCACCTAGTAACAGTCATCCGGTTATTTGCAAAAACCTACGACAATAATATTGAATTCCACATCGTCTGCCCACTTTTTCTTTAAACATATTTTAATTTGTTCATGGCCAAATAAAAAAAAATGTATTGTTAATTATTAGGACGAATAACTAAATAATTCACATTTTTCTATCATATAATTATAAACAAAATCAAAGAAAGAAAACAAGTTATGGATTAAAATATAGTTTAACAACATGGGTATTACTAAAATAAAAGGTAATTTTCTGTTACATTCGTCGATATATTAATCTTCAGTGTGACGCGAAAGTCTCCAAGAATTGCCTCTTGTTGGTAGAGTTGTCGAAAGGACACTCCTCGCCAGTGGAGATGCGTCCCACTCATGCATGGACAACTACCTCTTGAGACGTGTTCTTGTAGCGGCTTCTCGCATCTTTCAACAACTCCTCTGGCATCCTGCAATGGCGTGGAGCATCCTCGCAACACGTGTAAGTGATGTTGTAACAAACTTCTAACAAATAGATAATCGCTATGAAAGTTTAAAAGACACCATCAAGTGAGCACTGGAGAATAAGACATGTGTATATATGACACCATGACATGCATATAAACTTTCTACCGCGTAATCAATTATTTTGTTTCTTCTTTTGATGGAATTTAAAAATATACTATTCCAAATGTTCATATCTTCCATTTACAGCCATAGACCCCGCACCTTAGGCGCAGTTACTGGTCTCTGGAAAGTATTATATCCGCTCCGGACGGTCAGAGGTGGTATCCAAGGCGCGAACATTAATAAGTGGACATGTGCATATCAAAGTTTAGCTAGTGAGATATAAAACAGTTGACGTATCACGTGTTCACGGGAATGAACCCTGATGGTTATTTTAAATCAAATCTACCAGGTCCCGTAGACAGCATTTTCTGTGAGGTGGGTGATTTTGTAAAGGAAAAAGTGGACAACAATAGCAATATTAATGTATTTTTACAAGAACTGACCAAAATTGGGTTGGGGTTGGGTCATTTTTGGTGTGCTTCCATCAGAAAACTGTTCAAGCACACCTGTCATGGACACAACCTCTGACTTCGCCAGAGTGTTCTGTCCAAGACAGGTGACCCAAATTGATGTTTTGATTGTTTATATTCCCCATGGAGTGGATCGTCCGACCCACCATGACGATATTCAACTTGTCCAGGGTCTATGCATTCGTAATTACGATCGACTTAATCTCCTATAGAACAGTAGCAGGATTCCAATAATACAGATAAACAAATACTGAAATTTAAATATTTATATGAAATTTAAAATAAAAAGTAATGTCATATGATGCGTAAACAAAATATTCACAAACATTATTTGAATTAATCAGCAGAGCAATGATCTTTCAATAATATGAAAAACCTCCGTTTTAATCTCTTTTTTTCTAAGCTGTTATTTAAACTTGCAGTTTCTGATAATTGTTGTTCGCGGATGGACTGACAGTTGAACAAGAGACGGACAACATGACTGGATAAGAAAGAAGAAGAAAGTTAATCGCTGTCTCAGGTGTATTGAGTGTGCAGCTATAGCACGTTTGACACATTACACATTGTGCAAACAGTAGGCCATTATTACCAAGCAGAAATCAATTTGCCACCAGAATGTGATATCGAAATGAGCAAGTTACAATATTTGCTGTTCATGGGTCGTCAATTGATACTTAATATAAGAGAAAACGGTATATTTGACAAATATATATAGCAATAATTAGATGGATGTGTTATCTATTCGCAGTCGTGAATATTTATTAATTTATAGTATTATATGACCACTGTGGTCTTCTAAATTATTTCCTCACGCATGTACGTCATAGCACGAACCTAAACATACAAAAAAAAATCCAAGCATCTTAAAAGGAAAAGAAGTCTGGCTGCTGAATATCCAATAGTATGCATGTGCAATATACCAAATTAATTTCAATAGCGAAGTTCTCTTTAATTCCTAAAAAGAACCAAGTCTAATGCCAAATTGAAGTTATTTTTATTATAAGATCTGACAACATACACACATTAGACTTGTAGAAAACTCGTTCTGTCGAATATGCAGCAAGACGTTAACACAAATTTGAATATGGTGTTTCAATAAAAAAACAACCCCTGTATATTGGTGGTATTTAAACCTTCTGAACCGATTCGCATGCTAAAAGGGTGAACTGATAAAACAAACATTTCCATTTACAAACTGTTTTCATCAAGTAATTATAATACACTTTTTGATAGATAAAAGACTACTCTGAAATATCATTAGCTACAGATGCATTTTGCGAATATTGATGGTCATATTTGTAAACTATAAATTGATATATAAAATAGTATTATGAAATCACCAAATACTATGGTTGCACACACACACACACACACACACACACACACACACACACACACACACACTAGAAAGATTTTTAAACTAAAAAAAATATACATCGTTTAAATCAGTTTACAAACTATTATCAAATTTGTGTTATGATACCAGAAGCAAATGCGTATCTGCGAACTTTGATGTTTATAAAGTGAACATTTCCATCATTCCATTTAACTGTCCGTCCTTTTGTCGCCTCGTCTGTTCATCATACACAGCAAATGGCACAAACAAACAAAAACACATTAATCTGTCCATATTTCTCGTTATAAAGCTTCTGGTAATATATATTTCAATCACAATTATGCACGGGTGGTCCGGGTCAGGAACCAATTCTCTCGAATAGCGTCCACTTGACACTTATCTCGTTCCAATCTAAAACGCTTTATTACTCGCAAAAAGTAGTCCATATAGCAGATCCCAACGACTATTTGAACAACGGTTATCTGATAATGGGTAAGCAGACGAGTCGCAGTCTATAATAATATCAGCGAAACTAAGAAATCAAGTGTGTAGTGTGACCCATGCCAGTTTACATACCGGTCTAAAAGGAATGCATGTCCGGTAGGAATGTAACTCCGGTAATTAATATTGTAAAAAAGTCGGCTAAATAATAAGACGAAACTCTGCGGAATGAAATAAATAACCTGATCCATAAAAAAGATAGTACAAACGTACCTACAAATCATAGCTTTACTTAAAAAAAAAAAAACCATGAAATTATGTGATTTGCCCGGTATGTAAGTTTGAATAGGACTAACACTATATAGGTACGATAGCGTTATACATGTATATGCTTTTGGACCCCGATTCGTATACGGACTTATATTCCTTTTACATAATGGATTTTAAGCTGCGAATTTATTTCAAACATAGGTACTAGTATTTGTTTTATTTACACAATGCTGTTTGCACTTTACAGTATATCAAACCTATTTAAACTGCAATCTAATCGATAAAACATTGATTGGGCCAAATGCGTTGTTTCTCTGCACAAGGTAAAATCGAAGGGATATTATGACAAAGTCGAGATTACATGTACTGACGAATCACAGCCAAACCAGTGATGATACCAGGTGTTCGCGAAAGGTGATTGTATCCAGCTACACCAGTGGCATCTTCAGTAAACTGTATAGAACTTATCTCTTATTTTGCTCGCCATAGAACTACTAAACAAATAATGACATTGTATTTCAGATAATATTTTATTTACATATATTACGAAATCCATATTACAGTAATCTGTAAATAATTTAATCATTTATGCCTGCTTAAAAACGAGTTTAGACCAATAGTGTACACTATTACCATACAAATGCGCTTAAATATCAATGACATTATAGAAAGTGCATTATATTTTCTTTTTATAATTTTTAGACGACATGATTTAAAATGATTTGTTTGACACCACGGGTGTAATAGAATAAAGCACGATGGGGTCCTCTCTGCGAGTGAACTGAGAAGTGAGTTAATGGATTTTGCGTACAAAATGGAGAGATCACCTGCAAACAGAACTATTGTCGTGCGGAAACCTCAGACTGCAAGCAGATAGTCTACGCCTCGGGCCTTGGTAAACAGTTTTGTGTAAAGAAACATTTTACTTTATTTAATATTCTGGAACAAAAGCTGCTTCCTAATTAGGACTGAAACCATTTGCTGAGAACACAAACCCGAAACAGACGTCACGTGAATTATTTGCTGCGGGGCTGTACGAAGCGGCGACCGTATAGCCGTGTATTAAATATATTTGCCAAACATATTATTCACTTATTCGTCAACAGCGTTACTTCAAATTTCATCGTGGTAGAATATATTGTTGACGATGTCGTGTTCTTGCTTTAACTACGAACATACCTGCCCCTCACGCCACGCACACACGCACGCACATATTCTCGCATGCATACCCCTACACATATAGCGTACACACGCACACACTTAGCGTATACACTCACCCACACGCACGCCAGACTCACAGACACACATAGTTGTTTTAAAAGATACATTTATGTATTTGGAGATGTTTGGAGATGTTTATATCGACCATCTTGTGAGTTGAACGGTAGTTCTGATGTAGACAGATAACAAGTCGTTTGCGTCGACGCAACCGCCTGACTGTCTACCGGGCGCAACACATGTGCTTTAACGGTGTATTGGTTGTCTAAGCGCCCTCTCCAGAACTGAAAGGAGTGAAATCCTTATCATGACCATCAATTAAATATCATACGTAAAATTAGACTTTCTAGACTTTAAGTAAAGAAAGCACTTTGCCAATTACGGAACAATACTTGACTTTGAACGGGGCTACTGTACGGCATGTTATTGATGGTGTATAACAAAACCGTGTTTTTCTCCAGGCCCTCACTACAGTGAATGTCAATGGTGTCGGATGTTGCTGGGTGGGAGAGTGGACCAGAACGAGGCGAACAGCGCGCATATCTCCTATCTAAGTAAAGACGACTTAATGTCGCGATGAAGGTGGTATACTCTTAAAATACGTCAATCATAGAGTACCGTGTTTATGAGATCCGGGACAGGCAGAGAAGAAATTACATATCAGTCAATACCTGAAGTGTACTTGATTTTTTTTCTAATCCTAATTGAGATCACTTAATATGAAGATTCAAGTTGAAATTGGGTAATTGTACATAATGATGTTTTTCGCGTCATTGCTTTTGCATTCTTTACGACTACTACACGGGTGTGATTCTGTACGACTATTACACAGGTGTTGGATCAGTGAAGCGGATAAAAGTCAAACTACTATTTTCATTTAAAGCTGTTGCAACATAACACAGTTATTATAGTTTACAAACTGATAATTATGTTTGTTTGACATGGTTGCCAATGAATTTTGTTTGTGAAAACTAACGTTTAATGTTTTAGTATATATTTTGAGACAGTTTGTTGTTATACAGATAAATGTAGAACTCGAGATTACTAGATTTAATAGTACATATATTTATATATAAACACAGATAAACTTTATTTGTTTAATGACATCACTGGAACACATTTATTAATAATCGGCGGTTATTGGAGGTCAAACTCACGGTTTTGCAGACACTTGATCACAGAGGAAACCGGCTGCCGAATAACAGCAAGGGATTTGCTATGTGCACTTTCCCACATACAGAACATCTCACACCATGGCATATTATTACAGACGACCTAGTGTTTTTAAGCTAATTCAACTTTTAAGTACACAACATATTAAAGAGCTCAATAACCTTGGAAAATATCTAATTCAGGCAAATAATTTAAGAAATAATGTGGTTTAACTTAGT
>JAUTCZ010044854.1:0-12168 GCA_032273805.1 Melanodrymia brightae | reverse complement strand
ACTGTTACCTTACAGCACGAACCGTATCCACCTATTGGTACTCATGTTTTAAAACAGAATCATTATCTATCACACAGGTGTTGTTAATGCACTGTTACCTTACAGCATGAACCGTATCCACCTATTGGTACTCATGTATTAAAACAGAATCATTATCTATCACACAGGTGTTGTTAATGCACTGTTACCTTACAGCACGAACCGTATCCACCTATTGGTACTCATGTTTTAAAACAGAATCATTATCTATCACACAGATGTTGTTAATGCACTGTTACCTTACAGCATGAACCGTATCCACCTATTGGTACAAGTCAGAAAAACCGTCAAACATCAGCTCCAGCTGCCCCTGGCTTGAGAGGTCGTCCTATTTCGGGAACGTATGCTCGCCAAGGAAACCCTATGATCACACGAGACGACAGATCAGGACTGACGGTGACCAGTTCCAGAATGGTAAGTTGTTTCAGATGCAGAATGACTGATCTGTTGTTGCTAAACTCATAGGTTGTAGTTTGTAAACAGCTAGAATGATAGATTGGAGTTTGTACAACTCTCAAATGATTAGGCCAAAAAATGACTCATTTGAGGGACCTATTTGATTTGAATAATTGTGTCCAGTAATCTGAATTCCCATAAAGAAGCACTTGCATGATATCATCCAATAATCTAGTCAGAAGGTTAAATTCAATTTATTTTTAAGTACAAGTAGGCATTTGATAATAGAAAAAAAATAAATTGGTTTGGCTTAACTATTCAAATCCGACCTATTCATTTCTGAAATGTCAGTTAACCCATCAATGATAGATATGGGGTTCACCCTGCTCATATCTATATACTAGTAGCCATTGCCGATATGGCTATTCTCTTCTTCTAAACCTGATAAACCTGATATCTTCCATCATTATATCCCTACCTCCATCCATCCAAATCATTTCCACAGCACATCTCCTACACTAAATGATACAGGCTCATCAAACTGTGTGTGGATACATGGAGGCAAGGTGGTGTGTCGCACACCAAAGGTATGTCACTGCGACCTATATCTTGAACTCTGACATAGAAGAAATTTATTTGGTTTCCACAGCATTTCTTGTATACTAATTGATATAAGGTCATCAAGCTTTATGTATGTGTACATGTAGAGAGGGTGGAGGGTACCCATTAAACTCCTCCTTTGACTTACACTATAGTGTCAATATTATTCTCTATAAACTATTGTATTGTCAGGTTTTTAATTCTCCTTGGTGTTTATGTTCAGGTGCCGGGTCAGAGACCGACATCTGCTAATGTTCCTCGACCGAAACCATTGTATGGCAGGAAACAGTTTAGCAATGCTGTGAACCATCCATCTGCAGGAGCTCACAAGGCACAGTTTGGCAGCTACACACAGTCATACGGGACAATCTCATCTAGCGGGCTGGCAGCTCTTCAGAGCAAGAAGTCCTGAAGCGTACCAAAAGATTATCAGTTTCAGACTGCTGTTATATATAAACAAACACAACATGTTTATAGTCTCCACATGCATGCTGCCTGCTCGGTCTTGTCAACCCATCCATCAATTCATCCATCCATCTGTCCGTCCGTCCATCCATACATCCACTCATACATCCGTCCATCCATCCACTCGTACATCACTGAGCAGACATCTAGGTGAGCGGCTGATCATTTGTGTGATGTCAGTACTGTTGACTTGTACATTGACATTGTTGTTTGCTGGCAAACAATGTTCTAGGCATGGCAAAAGGAAGGTGGCGCAGTGTGTTGGTGTGCCCACGCTGTAATGAGATGTTGGTTATCTATTGGAAGTTGATCAGTCATTGTGATACAGTAGCTACTTTTTTAAAAGTAGTTTATTATTTATCTCTGTTTAGTTTATTGCCAAAATAAGTCTTTTGTCAATTATTAGCAAATTAGTTATAATTGTAATTGTAATTTCGTGAAGAAATAATGCCGTGGAGAATCGAAAAGTCCACAGCAATCTCTACGGCATTGCTGATCGCCGTAGTTAATTGCAGGGGTTGCATACATGTATATATAATACCACATTCCATTTGCAGAGGATATTCTATAAGAAATATGTTGATGGCTTCTAAACAAATTAAGTGAATCAGGAGCATTTTTTGTTGTTTCTCAATTTTATTTTACAAAAACTAAAGATCCTACATTCCATCCATATTTCATGTTTTGTTCTCGATGAGCGCAGCAAACATGAATTAATAATGCATTTAGTGTTATTGTTTTACCACTATTTTTTATTATTATATTTTCACAAATATTTATGCAATGTTAATACAGTAAAACCTGTCTTGACAGACATCTGACGTGACTGAACTAACTGTCGATAATATGTTAATGCGTATATCAACCTGATCCGCACCCATCAAACTGAAAATAGCCTTCAAACTGTGCCTTTGTACCTGGTAGCGGTCTCTGCCAAGTAGGGTTGAGGTGGGATGTATGATCTATTTAGGCATGTGCAGCCCGATGTAAATAAGTCCCTGTCCTGTCTCTGCTACACCTCACTAGACAGTCTTGAAACTGTGTTCTTGTACTTGGCAGTGGTCTGCACCCAGTGGGATTGGTCTGATCAAACTGAGCTAAGGCTGGAGGCATCAACCTGGTCAAGGGTAGCCAATCCAGTCTCTAGCATTGCGTAACCAGCATAGCATGCTTGAACAATTTTTGGTCATAGGTTTATCAAATTCCATGGTGTGTGCTATCCTATCTATGGGATAGCGCACATAAAAGACCCCTTGCTGTTTTTCGGTAAGAGTAGCCCACTAACCAGCGACAGTTGGTTTCCTCTGAGACCATGTGCAATATAACCATACGTCTGACATCCAATAAGCGCTGATTTATAATCGATGTGTTCCAGTGGCATCGTTAAACAAACAAACTTTATCTTTATCTTCTTTAGATGTAATTTCTTCCAATGCCTGACTGGCTGCATTAGTTTTAGGTGCCTTGTCCCCTGAAGGTCTAGACATCCCAGCCCTGGGTACGGTCCGCCATCAAAGGTCGGGACCTCATGTCGAGACTGTCCCAGGGCAAGAGCCCAATGCCTGGGGTACAAATCATATTTATACTTGCAAAGAATTGAATAGAGTTACTTCTCTTGAATTATTTATCAATTGATAATTTGTTTAAAAAGAATAATGATTATTATTTGAATTCGAGGTATCTTGGGAACGTCGACCATATTTTATTAGGACTAAAAGTCAGGAGTGTACCTGTAAGTGTTTAATATTCCATTCAGTATCTGCTTAAAGATTTGACATGATTTAGTCTCTCTCGCAGGTGTCTGCTGTGGACAGTTTGTACTGTATGTTATTTTCTATTTTTAACTATTTAATAAATTATTAAGTATTGTGATTGACAAGTGTGATATGTTTCAGCAACTGTGATAGTAGAATATTCCGTCCGCTGGACACAAAGCAGTGATTCAAAGGTTAATTTTGACCAGTAATTTAACTAATTTGGAAAAACCGATTTATTTCATCACTGATTACCACCTCTTTTTTACTGTGTGTACATTGTTGTAAAATCACTTAAATTTGTTGGGTACTAATTATATGGATTTATTTGTCATTCATCCAAGTAATTAACTAGTCCTAATAAATTTCAAAGATATATTAGTATTTAATTGTAAATAGTAGGAAAGTTTAGATGAACATTAGAATATAATTTATGTATCTGTTTTATGCATAACAAGCCATTTTTGTGTATATGTATAAACTGTGACAGAAGACGTTTACATTATACATGATGCATACATATAACATTTTGTTAACATACAATTTTATCTTGTGTACTTCATAAACTGCAGTAGCATTGTTAGATGTGTGGAGTTTTATGTTTCAATAATGTACTCAAGGCTTCTTTCAAATGATATCGTGCCATTGGTTGGTTTATGTGAACTTTTGTAGTTACTACATTGTAGCAAATTATATAGAGAATATGAAACATTCTTTTGACATTCTGTTTTTATTACAATCAATGTTGTTCAAACCTTCAAACAGTTTAATTTAAATATTTTTATTAAAGTAAAAACAAAATTCAACTAACTTAAGTTTAGGAGGTATACATTGTTTCACTTAACAGTATGGTATATTCATATCTATACACTTTAACAATGCTATGGTTAACATGTACACATGTTTTTCAGATAACGTAATGGGTAACACTGTTTGAAATAAATATTGCTGTGGTTAAACTTATACACTGTTTCAGTTAACAGTGGTAGTTAACATGTGTGTGTTGTTTCGATTAACAGTTAGATTGCTAATATTTATACATGTGCATTGTTTTAAATGACAGTTTCATTACAATTTGTATGCAAATGACATATTCAGTCACAAGACGGTTTTGTAGATCTTTGAAAACAGACAATTTTCTAAAATTATGTTGTCTATTTCTGAAAATATTTTTGCAATATTTTAAAAACTTGGCATAGGCAATCATCATAAGCTGATTTCCGTGACTATAAATTATAATCCTTTTGCAATGTTACAACCATCTTTTATAGAGTTAATCCCTTTTCAGTTTTCACTCTTTTTAATTTTTTTTTTATCCTTGCCTTACGTTCAATAGGGAGAGCGTTATTCTGCTGAGACAAAACGTTTTGACACCAATATTGACACCTACATTAAATGAATGTGATGTGATAGTACACGAGCGGTACCAGTCACATAGTTCGAGAGCGCTCGCCCTATTGAACGTAAGGTTGGTCATGGCATGTGATTATTTGTTTGGGAGGAGAATTGTACGTAAGAGTTGTCTCTCGGTTTCTCTATTGATTGTTTTACAGCTGATTGTGTGTCTAACACCATTGAACAGTTTTAGACGGATCCTGGCAAACGTATACTGCCTATCAATCAAAGTCTTTAAGAACACTCAAAATCATAAGAAATAAATATCACCAGTTGTAATTAGGGACCGTACATTAACGTCAACAATGTTCGGAAGGTTTGGAGGAAGGGGAAAGGGGTAAAAGCCATGTTTGGAATACTTTTCAAGGAAAAACAGTCCACAGTCTATCAACATTTGTTTGTAGGATTAGGTTGCAGAGGGATGGTGTCAACATTCAGTTTATAAAAGAATGTCAGTACATGTATTTATGCACCATCGCTTATTTGTTTGCTTATGGGATCACCAACGAGTTGTCAAAGATTATAAATAAAACTGTTCTTGAGGTCTCTTTGTAATATATTTTTTGTGGAATTTGTTACAAATGTTTATAGAACTAGTATTAGCAAAATAGTAAATTTGTTGTGTAAAAATTTCACAATCCTGTTTTGTGCATATCTCATACATACATTAGTCATAGTGCCTTATATATAATACATGTATAATATATATTTATTCCTAAAACACTATGGTAACCTTTTCTGAAAGACTACTGCTCTTGAAAAATGTAGTATGTATTTAATGAATTAAAGTTTTTTAAAATGGTGTATAAAAGTATATGTTAAAATGGGAACAGCCAGACAAAGTTTAGAATAAAAAAAGGGAACTTAATGTGGATATGTGAAAGAATATAGGACAAAAGGTTATATATAATAGTTTCATGAAATCAAGCTTATGATGATTATTTTGTTTTAATACACAACTTACTGACTTAGTATAAATTTTACTCTGTGCTGCATTCCTAGTTCCTACAGCTGAATGATACATCTGCCTGGACCTACCTCATGAACATGTTCCAGACACTTTCCAATTTGTTAAACTAAATTATATTACTTGTATGTTGTTATCTTCACAATATAAGTGAACAAGAGAATATTTATATTTATCATCCGTCCACTATGCATTTTATTACTTGATATTTTATTTGTTTTATTATTATTTATCATTGTATATGTTCAGTTGTGTTTTACAAGTAAAGTGATATCATTCATCTCATCGTAACAAATAGTAACAGTTTGGTTTTGTGTACTTACCATTTTGGTAATGATTTTGTTTCGACATATTACATTTTGTAACCTGCATTGTAGTTATTAGTTTTTATAAATAATCTATGTTCAGGTTTAGATATTCTTCAGCAATAAATACAAATGTCATCTTTTAGTACCGTACAGTTTTGGTTTCAGTCCCCTAATTTCAAAAAGTACTTTTGAATACCGGTAGATAACATTTAAAAACTTAATAATTATATTTGAAGCCAATGCAGTTGTTAGTTGTTGCACATAAACAGCAGGCCTCATTGATTATGTAAGAAACTAAGATATTCCTGTAAATAGAACATTTTTCCTATTTGTATTACCGGTACATGCATCAAACTTTTACAGGTGCCACTAAAAATGAATGATCACAAAAATGTCTCATAAGTAGAACTAGCATGGTGTAGGTTTGCCAATGTTTTCACCAATGCTTCCTGTTTTTCTTTATAGAAAGACTAATTGTTAGTTCATGATGAGATATTCTTTATTTAGTTCACATCTCAACCATCATCTACGAATTACAGACGTGCACGTCACATTTTCACTATGTTACATTCACTTTTACTTCTCGTCATCTTGATCTTATTTCCAATTTTAGAATATTCAATAACTATTGTGGACTTAATTGCTGGAAATGTGCTTAGGCCTGTTTTCAGCTATTTTGTCCAGTTGTACTTTCATTGGCAGTTTCTTTGATTTTTTAAAACTCGCGTAGACCTTTTGATCCGAGTGAGGTATTGTCTGCATAAACTCCATTATCTGTCAATCTGTCTGTGAATAACGTCTCAAAAGAAATGAAAAGAAAGTATTTTTAGAGCCACTGTTTCGAATTAAAGATGGATGCCGGATGGGATTTCTGTTTGTGAACACATAGTGTCATCACTGTTTAAATTAGTTATGTCACAGCTTTGTTAAAAAATTATCTGAACTCTTACATATGAGACTACAGTGTATTTCTATTGGTATTTGTTAATACTTTATCGCACACATTTCTTAACCTCGAACCAGTGGCTTTAATGGCTAACATTTATGATCTGCAGATCAAAGATGGTAGCAATTGTAAGAGGTTGGATTATTTAAGTTATGTTGAGTTAACTTTTTTTCATGTCGCAAATAATGAAAATGTTTTGCATAATGTGCGAAGTTGAGGTTAACTTATATTTACAGATGTGGGTTGTGTTGTGGGGTAAGAAGTCATCTATTTTTTATCATTAGTACAGAATATTTTTACGTCGGTATGTATGAGATTTCAAATGTGAGTTGGGTATTTTAATCACCAAAATGTTTTAGCACTACAATTTTTAATATTTGTATGATTATTGTACATTTTGGGAGAGTTTTATTTGAATTTGGGGGTATTTATTAAACATTCATATCACTATTGCAGAGTCTGTGGCATTAGGCTGAGGAGAGTACTGGTACAACCTCAGGATAGTTTGACTTGTAGGCTGATCATTATTATAATTACATACAATATTTGATTTGGAAAAGTTATGTGTTGGTGCAGTCTAAGTGATTTGTCTGGGTTTTTTTATGGGTTTTTTTTTCTCAATATTAAAATTTAACACTTTTAGAGATACATGTAAGGGTTGTATGGGAGACTTATGTAATGATTTTTAAATAGTTTTATACATAATATATTGAACCTAAAATATCACTATTGAACTTTATGGGATGTTGGGTGTTGACTTTAAATTGGGTGGTTAAGTATATTGAATGTGTTTTAAAGATGTTCAAATGGGATGGGTTTTTTGGAGACTCCTTAAAATTATTTCTGATATGTGTTTGGGATAAGAGTAAGTTCAGTCACTAGATGTTGGTTAGGATAATGTATTTGTTTCTTTAAAAAGTAATACGTGTTATATGTTACATAATAGTACATAATGGCATATAATTATCATAAATCAAAGATATGTAGTGATAATGATATGCAGTGTACCATGATCTAAAAGCAAAATATTGAACTTTTGACATTAAATTGTTCTCACACACTTTTCAATAAGGTGTATCAGGGTTTAAAACATACAAGGTTAACTTTTGCATCTTGATTGTTGATCTTGGAACGTCAACTTTAGATGACACATTTGTTAATGGACTCTTCATGGAAACGCATTACTCCTCGATTGTTACAAATGCTTGAGCGTCACAGGCCCTTGTGTGCCTCTATATTTACATTTTGTGTAAGATTTATAGTCGCCAAAATAGAGAATCGTTTTGTTTTATTTGTAATGTTTATACTTTAATAGGACTGCTATGAATTACTGCATGAAGTTATGTGAATAATGAAAGACTAATTTCACCTCATTACATCAGTATTACCAAATGAAATATAACATTCGTTTCATAACATTAAACATTTTAAAAACATGTTATGTGTTTTGTATCTCATGTCTTTTGTGTAATATTTGAATTTGGTTTTGCAAACTTTGTATCACAGCATGACGCCATTGTCAAAACCAACTGGCAATACGAATAAAAAGGAAAAAAACGGACATATTTGTATTTATTTTTGTAAACATTAAGTCACTGATTAAGTTTCAGAATATCGCTTAATTTGTATTTGAATGGGATTCCAAACGAAATATGGATACTCGATGTGCATTTCAATGGGCTTGTATGAGCAGGGCATAGGTCAACGCAAGAGTGTCCACTTGAGGTTCGATGTGTCAAAGGATCGATTCACCTCTGTGGACCGGCTATTTTCTGTTCCAGCAAGTTATCCATGACATCCACCAAATATCCAAAGGCCATTGTGTGTGCTATCCTACTTTGTGAAATTAGACAACCTACTATAATAGATTTGTTTTAAACTCGAACCGGTGGCTACAACAAGAATGAAACATTTAAAAGAGAAATATTGATATTCTAAGCAATAACATCTTAAGTTTAATAATTAACAAGGCAATAGAATTAGGTGCACACACTATTGTGGCATGATGGTATACCTCATAAACCCGAGCCAGTGGCTTTAGGCTTCTAAAAGCGCAATGGATATACATATATTGATATGTTAAGCAAAACATTGTAAGGAAATTACAACTTAAATAAATATAAAGTCTCTATTAGCAGAAAACAGATTTTGGCACGCATGTGTGGTGGCATCCGTCTTAAACTTAGATTCTGGAGCCGTAGCTTACCTTTAATGATGAACTAATGCTTTTGAATCATTCTAACATATTTGCCAGCCCAAGCCAAGAATTCAGTATACATGTACATATGTGTCATTTCCCTGCTTGAACCTATAACCGGCTTCCATAGCGCAGTGTTTAACGCTTCGGGCATGGATTTTTAATTTCAGTACCGCAAATCTCAATTAGTAGGCCTAGGTGTAGTTCCACTTAAACCGACCAGTGTTCATAAGTGGTTTAATAAATGCTGTGGTATGTACTGTTCTGTCTGAGGGAAAGTGCATATATAAAAGATCCCTTGCTATAATTACCAAATAGGGGTAGCAGGTTTCTTCTATTATAGTAACACTAACTTCTGTCCTTGTCAGCTAGTCTATAAAAACAGCTGGACTGCGTGACCATGACAAACGTGTTTGAACGTAAATTGGATATAATACGTAAATAATATGTAATTAATTTGAACCTTTAGTGATAATGAGATTGTGGTAATTTTGGCAGATGTGTGTGTGAAGGGATGTTTTCTTTACTGATACTTGTAGGCCTACTTTGAAATCTTACCAAGGCAAACCAATGTTTGGTGATGATCCCTGGTTGCCGAAAACAATCGACGTTTGGTTCTTCTTCAAATGCCCCTATCCAAATGATCCATGCTGTTTGCAATCCCTGACAAACTGGATGAGTTCTCGCATTCCAGAATACAAGGGCAAAGATAATGTTTTCACAAACATTTTTACTAAGTACTTCTTGCACTTTTTCGATGTTAAGGATTTTGTTCCATTGAATGTACCTATTTTTCGTCACTGGTCAATTAATACAGTAACCTTACGTGTGAATAACCTACACATAAACACACATACGCCCGTGCATTGAAAAATACACTCGTCTGTTAGGGCCAATTATGTAATAAAAGACCCATAATGGTTCGTTTTTTATTACAAAATGGGCCCTAACACACGTCACGTGTACGAGGAGCGTTACGGAGGAGATCACGTATACAGATTAATCTAAAAATCTCCATTATGAAAACACCCATCTGCGTAATACCACAGAAATATGTTTTCTATAAAAGCTTAAGCCATGACATTAAGCATCACTGACACAGATGATTGTCTATTTAATACCTTGCTTTGACCTAAGAAGATTACACTGTTTCGATGAAAACTGCAGACAAAAACAATGGCTGTGTTTGCGGATAGGCAAATAAATGAATATCTAGACTCCCAAAAAGCTTTATTCCCATCCACATCTATATTTAAACGATTTCAGTTTATTATCAATACAAGAGTGATAAATGTCCTTTTAAAAGCGCTGCACCCTTTCAAAGTAAACATACCCTCATATAACACCTACAGATATTAGATGCCATATGCGCCGCCATTAAGACAGGAGCTACTAAAATTTCGGGGACACCTAGTATCATCTCTGCTTTGTTTGTGATTCCTGACGCACATATTCTAGATTTTCCCCCCAGAATCGACCTTCGATTGTGACTTGTAGACCTATCGATATACGTACGCTTTTGGCCATGTTATTTATGTTTACTTGAAATTTCATCTTTACCATTTAAATGGCTAAACCTTCCATAGATGTGTGACGTCACAATCGCCCGTGTTATCACAATGGCACCGGACTTCTCAATAATTATTGTGGAATTTTATGATCATATAATAGTCATGGCATAGTTCAACTTGAATCTTCTATTTTGAAAAATTATTAATGCTATTGTTGTTTTTGTTGTTCTTTTAGCTCATATAATTCACGTTCAGTTCTTTGAGACGCTATGAGAAAATAATCTTACGTATGATTTTCCAATCTAATAAGATCAGTTGGGCACAGAATGGTTTTAGCGTATGCATAATTAACTGCAGGGATTAAATCACAGTGCGTGACAAAGCCTCGACAAGTTTGACCACCCGTCAGTGGGGATAACCGATTAATAACTTGGATACCATATTAACAAGCGAAGGCGAAATACGACCTGTCGGACAAACATTGGAATGGTGGACGAATATGCCGGACAAGACTGATACATATATTACATAGATCACGTTAAATATTTAAGTAGATATTTTAAGTTTGTCTAAATGTGATAATAAGTAAGGAACTGTGAAAGGTATTTGGGGATGATTAACGCAGAGGAAGAAACATGTCGCCTTCAACGTTCGTCTTGTGTTTAGCAATATGTATTGTGAAAGCAAATCTAGCATGTAAGTGATTTCGTGCAAATAGCAATTTCCAATGTGTTTTGTTTATTTTTATCTGCGTCTGTTCAAAACTTGTATTTGAGGAGTAATTCCTGTAAATTTACATTGAAGTTAATTTGATAAATGTGTTTTATATGGTAATTATTATTAATTACATGTAGTTGGTTTGTAATGAATGTGTATTTCTAAATGTGTGGTTTTTACTCTTTTTATTTCCTTTTTCATCTCAATCCGAGATCAGGTTTTTTTCTAAATAAAACATTGAAAGATGACCATATATATATCCTTCCCCACTGGTGGCTTCCGTCATAAGTAGAGCCATAATAATATTGTTTGTCTACCGTCTTAATCGAACCAGACTTGCGTTCAATAGCCCGGGCGTTCTGCTACCGACATTTGTAAAACGTTTTGACACCGATGTTTGCATCTAATATAAATTAATGTGATGTGATAGTACACGATCTGTACCAGTCAAATTGTTTGTGTTGGTAGCAGAACGCTCGCGCTACTGAACGCAAAGCAGAATATAGACTTCCAAACTAGTCAAAGAAAAACCTGCTGTTGAAACTGAAACAAGACTGCGGTTGGCGATAATTCTCGTTACCACGTGTGTAAAGTATGTGCTGTACTTCGATTCCTTACAGGTGCGTGCACATTTCCTTCCGATTTGATTGGTCAATGGGATGACAGCCTAAAGGGAAATTTGACGTTCACCTCAACGTCTTTCCAGCCTTGGACAGTGACCACACAGGGCTCGATAACCTTCACTTGCTACCTCAACACCGGAACCGTCTACATTAGCAAGTAGGTAGCTTTCACATACATACATACATACATACATACATACATACATACATACATACATACATACATACGTACGTACGTACGTACGTACGT
>JAUTCZ010044843.1:0-12169 GCA_032273805.1 Melanodrymia brightae | reverse complement strand
AAAAACAGCAAGGGGTCTTTTATGTGCACTATCCCATAGACAGGATAGCACACACCACATAATTTGATAAACCAGTCATGTATCACTGGCTGGAATGGAAAATAGCCCATAAAATCACAACAAATCAAAATATAGTCAATTGCCCATGTATGGAAAGCAGAATCAAAAAATTTATATGCAAATAACCAGAATATGAAACATTTTCTATACAATTATTAACTGTACTTTTTTGTAACAAATGGTTTTGTGTGGGATTAAAATATGCATATAAGCGAATTATGCAAATAAGTGGAATCTACTGTACAAGTTAATGAAAGCTGTAGTTTTATTTGTGCTTTGCAAATGAATACAAGATGTTAAATGTATTAAATCAAATAATACATCATTAAAATACATACAAAAATATTTACCCGAATTTCAACAAGTACCGCTGAAAATTTTGATGATTTCTTTTTCCACATTTCAATTTGATGTTTTGCATTTTCATAGTTTTGAATGTACTCTGCATAGATCTTCAGAAATGGAGCATTTTTCTTCAGTAAGTCACCAATTCTTTTGTTTGTTTCCCTGTGTTAAACTATCAATTTGTTATACTTGTCTTGGCCTATTTGATGACACATTGTAGGAATAGTTTGGTTTGGCTAGCCTATCTCAATTTAATAATTCATTGATCTAAAGATAAAGTTTGCTTAACGACACCTCTGGAACACATTAATTATTAATCAGCGGTTATTGGATGTCAAATGCACGGTTATATCGACACTTGGCCACAGATAAAGTTTGTTTGCTTAACGACACCTCTGGAACACATTAATTATTAATCAGCAGTTATTGGATGTCAAACACACGGTTATATCGACACGTGATCACAGAGGAAATCAGCTTCCGCCACATAGGCTACTCTTCTTTGAATAACAGCAAGGGATATGTTATGTGCATTTTCCAAGACAGGATATCCCACACCATGGCTTGATAGATCAGTCATGGTTCACTGGTTTGAATGGAAAATAACCCAACAGTTCCCCTGAGGAGGATCGATCCTTCGACCAATCGAGCCTCGGGCTGACGCTCTTGCACTGCATTATGTTCACTCCCTTTCCAAGAGTTTAATTGTAGTTGCCACAAAATTAAATCCCTGTCTTGTGAAGATGGACTTATATTATTATTATTATTATTATATTATTATTAGGGCTATAGCCCCTGTATGCAAGGAACTGTTATAATTACTGATGAATAAGACAAGAACATTGTTGTAAATAATGGTAAGCCTTTATTGCAATATACTGGCGATATGTATATTTTGTGCAGTACATGTTTTAAATGAAGTGTTCTTCAAGCCCTGTATATTAGACAATAAAAACTGTGGTATCTGTAGGACTATATAACAAGAACATTGATATATTGCTCACAATTTTCAGTACAGTATTAAAAAGAAAGATTGCCTTTTTAACGACACCACAGGAGCATATCGATTAATAATCAGTGACTTTTGGATATCAAACACATGGTTATGTTGACATATGGTCTCAGAAGAAACCCACTACTGCCACATGGGTTACTCTTACCAAATAACGGCAATTCCCAGTCAGAATAGCACACACCACAGCCTTTGATTAACTAGTTGTGGATCTGAGGAGGATTAATCCTTGAATATCTCGAACCTCAGGCGGGTGCTCCTGGCATACTGCACACAAAAATGCCAATCATACAAGACCGGTCTCAAAATAGAGGCAAATCTGCTGTGTGCAAGACGGAATTTCTTTACAAATCGATAAAGTGTAAACAAAGAATGAAGTTTTTACATACAAACTTACTGGACAAGATTGTACTTTTTGACTAATAGGTGACAAATAATACATACAATGCTGCTATTTTTGTGTGCAAGATTGTAGCTCTTGAGACCCAGGCAAGACAATTATTACAAATATGTGGTTTATGCAATATAGATGCTCACTTGACAAACAGGTAACACATATTATAAAGTAGCTGTTTGTTACATTGTATCGCTCAACAAACATGCAACAAATATGACACAGCTGACGTCTGTTTAAATTTATAGTTCTCCACAAACATGTGACAGATATTTTCAGACAAAGCAGCTAGATATGGGAAAATATAATGTTCTCAATTAGCAGCAAAGACTATTACGAAGACTTTATTATAATTCCACAGACATACAGTTTGTGCCAATACACTACACAGGGAGTGAGCTTGCACTCGCTTAAACCTTGCAATTAAGGTAATAAAAAGACACAGAGATCTCAAGAAACGCTACAAACCTTAAAGGTACAGTCCCAAGTTTGAAGATGAGTGCCACCGTACACTTACGCAATGAATGTTATTTGTAACGTATTTCTGGCTAATATAGCATTTTTATTGATTAAAGTTAAAATTTATTTACATTTTATTACCTAGAATATCAATATTTGTACATCCAACGCATTTGTAATAGCTTAATATGGTTACTGGAATTTTGCCTAAGATAATTTAGTACGATACAAATTATTTTAGACAAAACTACACATTAGGCTACTATAACAATTCCGAAGGTCAGAAACAGGAAATACATATATTGTTATTTTAAGCAATAGATAATAATAAATGCTCTATTAGCCAGAAATATGTTACAAACAGCATTAGATGCGTAATTACGGTGGCACTCGTCTTCAAACTCGGGACTGTACCTTTAATAAAAGTAGTTTTATCAGTAAATTTTACTAGTATAAACAAGATACTACATGTACAATATTTAAATATCTTTCAGTGGAATGCATTAAATGTATTCTTTAAAATTCATTGGCAAATTGCTCACCAAATAATTTTACCTTCACAACACTATTTAGTCCTTTCATTATGAAAGGGGAAAGACAAAATAACGATTGACAATTCATGCTGCCTTAACACAAAGTAAATGACAATACACCCCACACAACATTCTATGTGGCTTAAAATCAAGAGTAAAACAAAAAAGTATGCAGTAAAATGTTCGTGTAAAATTATTCTGGAATAAAACGGAGAAAATGAAAAAATTGAAAAAAAAAGGTAATTATAAACATAACACAACCTAATTTAATTGTATATCCCTTCCAACATACAATGTTTTGTTAAACTAAACAGAGAACATTTATTTGTAACTTTACATTTCCTACATGATACACACAGTACATGTATGTCTAAAACTGACATGAAGTCTGAAATAAAGCATGTTGCACACTGTACAAGATCAGTCATCACAACCATAATATTGTGTTACACAATCTACTATAACTATACAAATTTGCAACTACATTCTACATTTCTTACAGTTAAATGCATTCTGTATCTGAAGCAAATTACAAATATAATACACTATTAACAAATGAATACAAATTGTACATATGAATGAATACCTGAAAATACGGTTTTAGTATTTATTGGTACAGATACAATAAAAAAAGGCTAACTATTTAAAGGCTTGGAGACAGGAGGTTATCTCTTTGTAGAACTTTGCGAAGTTAGCAAGGGGTTAACATTTTTTATATTTCCAGAATTCAAGTTGTCGACCTTACATGTAAAATATGTTTACCCACATTTATTAAATTCCTGCCACACATGTTGTTGGACTCAATCTGTTATAACTTTTTGTGTCCTCTGCAAATCCAATCTTCGAAGAAATTCATTAATGATATCATAAAAATATAAATGTAAAAGCGACACAATCTATAATATATTACTATAACCATCACAGAAAGTAATACATGTATACTGGATGGTATTAACCAATTTCTCATGTATTTGACCCAACAAACGTACTACGCTTCAAAAAGTCATACACTACATTAAAAGATCATTTGGTATATTGTGTGAAAAAACATGTCGAGTAAATTTAAGACATGTACAAAAATAGAGTGTATTTATATATGTGTGGGTGTTTATATGGTCAAATATGGTATTTGTTATATATCCTTCACCATGGATATGTGTAAATACTTGATTACAGGTATAATACAGAAATACAAGGTATTTTATGATTTACTATCTGACAAAATATGGTTTACTTTTTTTATGGCTAAAATAAATATTAAAAATCCTTGCTTAAAATACATATATGACTGAACAATACAGAAATAAGACATATTCTACAGATTTAAAAAATAACCACTATATTTGCAGTTATCCATTATCTCTGATTAATATCTGTAGCTTCTGCCATTTTTTTGTGAAAGGGGGGTTATTCCTGGATCCTTTATCATGCACCAAGAACACTGTCTCACACATTTGTCAATATATTATAAGCACTTTGAAGTATTATATAGGATTTTTCCAAATATAGTACATACATGTACATACATTTTCCGTATTTTTTTTTTAAAATCCAAAATTTTCAGTCAAATCTACAATAAAATGAAAATACATTAGATTTTATTGTGGAGTTTAGTCGCAGTCTATTAATAATAACTATAACGACCACGTCACAGAATACAAACAATAGCACCAATTTTAAATAGTTGCTCATGGATAAATATACAACAAGAATGTGCAAGACTTACGACGTGTCTCGTAGGAAGTTCGTCAATATATACAAAGCAGTGTCACTATATCTGTCCGATATAAATATTAAAACAGAAAGGAAGCTGCCATCCGACTAATGTAGCAAATGTATTTCACAATGCTCATGTTAAAGCCAATAAAAAGATTTTCTCTATGGCAATAATGCCAATGTTTAAAACACTTCATTAATTTAAGGGTTGATATTTAGAGGCCATGATTCATCAAAATGGTTTACTGCAATAGAGGCATATCTCAATTTTTACAACTATGACCATCCCCCTTTAACAGTTACCGTATTTTACCGGGAATATATATTATTACACAAGAGGACCTCACACTAGTTGGCTAAAGTTACCAGCAGAGTCAAATCACAGTCATAGGCAAGATGTGGACAAGGTACAGAAATGCAACCTTCGATTTTTAGTTCTTAGTTGTTACACAATACAAAACATATTCGAGAAAAAAAAGATGGCAATTTTTCCTTATTGTACTTTAATGCACTAGATGTGTCATTGGCTCAATGAGATTATATATAGTCAACTTGCACTTTAGTTCTTTTACAACCATTCCATGTTAATGAAATGCATAAATTTTATATTATTGCATTAACATATGCTAGTTTATTTTATGCTTACACAATGACAGTAAAATGTCACCCCATATATTAATACGGTATCTAAAATACTATAAATATTGAAATATTTAAAATTAAAATTTGGCCATCTATAATAGATGAAAATAGTTGAATTCTGAAAATTAAAATGATTATAGGCACATACATACATGTACCTAAAAATGCTCTGAAATTTCAAAAATATGTTTCTGAAACACCTCTAGTCGATTTTCAAGCAAATTTCCCTCATGTGTGAATATTTACAGAAGTAAATGTGTATGTACTTTCTTTTAAAATACATGTATATTTTTTTGGTCAAAGTACATGTATGTACAATAATTATAGATATCGAGGATATTATTTCACTTAACATGCTCAACAAACTGAACACATCAACATAAGGACTGGATTGGTATATATCAAACTACATAAATATATACAGGAACGTGTATGTATGTATATATATACAGAATACATATAGACTTGTGGAGTCTGAGGTAGCTAATATACTTGTATACTAGTAAATCATAGCTTGCCAAAAAGTATGCATAGAAGTTACATTCATATTGCAGATAGTGAGTGCATCCTTTAAATATTTATTCTCATTCTAACGCAAAAGATATTTTTCACTTGTTTAAAATACCGTAGTGTTAAACTGGCCATTAATTGCAATATTTACAAATATATATCCTAAACTTTATTAAAGTACACTTGCATATAAAAATCACAATTTATTACGTTTGTTCAGAAATATAGATTATTGAATATTAATGTATACACATATTAAAATGTGTGTTATGTGTACATATCAGTATTAACATGATAAAACACTAAGATAAAGCTTAGTAATAGTTCTTAGTTACAATATGGACAAGATAGGTTTTTTTTCCACATTTTAACAAATAGCCAAAAATTGGATCGTCCTAACCTATATTTGGTATATGGCAAGTTTCTCCCCGAAAGATATCTACATAGATATGAGGACTATGGGATTTGTAATATGCACTTTTCTGTAGATGGAATAGCACATATGAATGACATAGTTTTAAAGTTAATGTGATCATTTAAAAGTTTTACGACATACTCTTTAAGTAAACACTAAAAATGAACCTGTACATAAATGGCACAATCACTTGAATAACAAAATGAATAATTGGTTTAATATCTGTTTTTCAAAACTTGGTCCTAGAATGACATCACGAATGTGTAAGCCTCATGACTCTTCAACATCACAGCAATGTTTCTTGAACTTTGTTTATCGAATTATGCGACTGAAAGAAACAAAATAAATTTAACTGTACATTTTATAAGAATGTAAATGACGCACAAATTATAATTTCTTTATTTGCTAGACAGGAAATAAATAAGCAAGATGGGCAAAAAAAGCATTCTACTTAACGTATATCTACTTATCGTAATATAAGTCAGTTAAATAAAAATGTCCTTTTTTGTAAATCTAAATAAGCATATACCTTCAGGATAAATTTTTATGTTGTTTGATTTTGTGTGTGTGTGTGTGTGTACAATGTCACTCTTACATAATATTTATTATATCTAAGAACATGTTTTTTAGCTGGAAGTAATTAATCAAATGATAATAGTAATCTAGAAACATTAGACAAGTTTTGATACTCAGGTACATGTAATAGTTTGTAATATCACGATGCATAAAGATGTAAGTGTTAATTTTAATTGGTGACAGTTTAGTTGCACAAATATTAGCCAATACAAATTCATTTAATGGCACAAAATCACGTTTCCATAATTTGACACATTATACAATGTACTTCGGTAATACAAAACATAAAACATTATTATGGACTTCCATGTTATAAACTTGAATATTTCTGCTATTAACAGATATCCCCAAATGTCAATTAGATTCCCAAATCCAAAATATCTAGTCACCATTTTCAAAACAGTCACAGTAAAAAATAAACATTACTTGAAAAAATACACCAATATTTAAAATGTAGAACTATCAAATTACCCATTAGAATTAGCGGTTATATTCTCAAAATTCAAAATGACCCATTTTAATGCTACGCCATTTTTGTTCAAAAGAAACGGTGAATACTAATGAATAGATTCCAACAATCCATTTTGACTGAAAATCCTAATCAAACGTGCATTGAAAATTACAAGAAATACAAATTTGTGAAGCTAATTTGATTGCGTTATACAGTGTTAACAGCATATCCACTCATATTGTTGCCGTATTCTCATCTAAAATGATTTTTGTAACATGCAATACTGGTAATAACATGTATATACACTGTTAAAAACAAGATGGATTTCATAGTTAGTTAGCCAGCTAGAGCAAATGAACAGAAAAGAACATGCCATATGACAGATGTTAGATACAAATTAATAGCATTCAGTTACAGAAGTTTGCAACAATAAAAAAAAAAACATTCTAGTATCTAGAAACATAAAGAACCATGTTTGAATTTTTCCGTAGCTAGTTGATTATAACAAAAGAATTAAAAACTAGAAACTAACAATATACAAGCAGCTGTTTATTGTCTTGCATCACCAGAAGAAGACAGAATTTTTTTTCCCCAACACCCCCATTTCAACATTCAATATATGTAGAGGATGCAGTATGTGCTATTTGGTCTGTGCGAGTACGATACATATATATATAAACCTTGGTGCTAAGGCATATCATAAAATATTGTTTGTTTCCGATTACCCGACCGACCCTAATTTGAACCTGCCGACCCTAATCTTTTTTCGTATGTCTAAACAATTTTTTTAATAGAACATCGATTTCCACGAAAACTATTCCACAACTATTAACACCTATCAACATCTATTTAATATCCATAAATAAAATTATTTCCCAAAATAAAACGGTTTTTCCTACCTACCTACCCTATATTTTTGCAGCATGTAATCGGAAACGAGTAACTTTTTTTTTCCGGCCTTATTTACGAGAGTGATTGGGGGTGAAGCAGATTGAATGTAATATTGAAACCACATGAGTTGTAATATAAATAGACTAGTATATTAGAAACAAATATAGAATTTTATTACATAATGAAAATATATCTGTATTCTTATTTGTGGAAAATCAGTCACATGATCTTCCGTAGATTATGATATTTGGCTCGCCGGTCCATGGAAAGTGCAGGGCATAAAATTTGGCACGCACGATTTGGTCATTTGTCTGTCGTAACAGGAAACAAACAATATTTTATGATACGCCTCTCTATGTACATGTATCTAGTCCTGGGGTTTCATCCAGCCAAATCGATGTTCATCTAGACCCTTGTTAGTCGTTTGCCTAGGAGGTTTTGGCGATCTGCCGAAGCCTAGGCGACTGTACGTGTATATTGTTTTGGGTCCCGATTGATGTATTATCGACTTCTTACTTCTCTAACTTTAGTAGTTTACTGATAATGTCAACGTTACAGGTGATATGCTCAGAGCGGTCGTGGCGTCTGGTAATAGTCTGGGTGCGCGGGTCAAGAAGGTAATGGACGCTGGTCAGCTAGTGAGCGATGAGCTCGTGGTGGAACTGATCGATGAGAATCTGAATAAGAAGGAATGTAAGAATGGCTTTCTGCTGGACGGATTTCCCCGCACTATTGCTCAAGCCAAATCTGTAAGTAATTATATTCTACTGACAAAACCCTTATTTTGGCCATTCCATGGTATTTGTCCCATCCACAACGATTTTTTTCAGCATTTTGGTTAGTTAAGACGAACACTGTTGTCAGATAATTCAACTGATATTTCAAAAAAAAAATTTATATTTGCATTTTACATAACAAAGAGAAAAAATCGTTGCAGACGGAACAAATACTATAGCATGGAATCGCCGTATTACGTGAAAAGCTGATCAGGGTCGAAATACTCCGTATTCTGCTATCCCAGTGGGTGGGCGGAACGTAGTTTAGAGATAGAGTGGCGGGATGGGTCGAGGGATCAATCCTCCACAGCGCAAAGCATTTTATAAACTATTTTCCGTTCCAGCCAGTGATACACAACTGGTTTATCAAATTCCATGGCGTGTATTATCCTGTCTATAGGACAGTGCACATAAAATATCCCTTGCTGTTATTCGAAGAAGACTAGCCTATGTGGCGGCAACAGGTTTCCTCTGTGACAATATAACCATGCGTCTGATGTCCAATAAATCGCTGATTTATAATCGGTGTTCCAGTGGCGTTGTTAAACAAACTTTATCTTTATCTGCTAATTAATACAAACGTATGTTAATTACCTGATCTGCAGACCACGTGAGATTGCAGTAAAATATCTTCTCATACGACATGGCAACATTTAACCAGTTTTACACAATACCATGCTCTATTTTATGCAGATATATATTTACAGGAATATTGCATTTCGTATTGCAAGACTACTGATTATTCTTTATTTGTTCATAAAAAGATCCAGTATAAAAGGGAGATAACTCTGAAAACAAATCAATAAGGGAAATAAAATTGAAAATAAATAAGATGTCTAATTGTTAGTGTTAAAATTGTTTTTAGCTGGACGAGCTGTTGGTAAATAGGAAAACGGCGTTGGATGCAGTGATTGAAATAAGATGTCTAATTGTTAGTGTTATAATTGTTTTTAGCTGGACGAGCTGTTGGTGAGGAGGAAAACAGCGCTGGATGCCGTGATTGAGTTTAGTATTGACGACTCGCTGCTGGTAAAGCGCATCACTGGCCGTCTGTTCCACATCAAGAGTGGACGAAGCTATCACACAGAGTTTAATCCGCCCAAAGTTCCCATGATTGACGACGTAAGCAGTTTCTACTTTGTTTGTTCATCTGCCTGGAGCGCAGCGTAGTTCAGCAGCAGCAGCTCAATGGGTCGATCCTCCTCAGGGGACCCGTTGGATTATGTTCCATTTCTAAGTAGTGATCCACGACTGGTCTATCAAAGGCTGTGGTGTATGCTATCCTGTCTGTGGGAAAGTGCACATAAAAGATCCCTTGTTGCAATTTGTAGAAGAGTAGCCTATGTGGTGACAGCAGGTTCTATTTCCTCTGTGAACAAGCATTGATATAACCATGCATTTGACATTCAATAACCGCTGATTAATAATCAATGTGTTCCAGTGGTGTCGTTAAATAAACGTTTTATCAGTAAAATGATTTAGCATTGCGTGAGATAGTTATTTAACATATACATGTACATATAATGGTTGTTTTAAAGGTGAACGGTGTTGGCATTGTAAGTTCTATGCTAACATTGAGGAAGACCAGAGCAGAGTTCTTCTCAAAGGACCGAAGTTACAATTAAAAGTTACGAAGAAGATCAAGGAACACTGGCCATCTTACGAGCATGTTGAAGTGAGTTTGATTTTATTTGGCTGCTCACTCATTCAGTAAGCATTGAAAAACCATCCTCAAAAGATTATTTTACTCAGTCATGCCGAAAGCTAATTTACATGAACAAAAAAACAGTATATACAAAAATGCTTAGAAAAATTTATTCCTCTTTTGTTTGTTTTATTTTTTCGTCTTTATTAAGACTAAATATTTTATGTAAATAGCAAACACACTGTATGTGTAAAATAAATTTGTGTTCATGTCACAGTGAAAAATTTACTTCATAAAAGTTGCATTTTGACAAAAATATAAATCCATATAATTCTAATTGGTTAATTTGCATAATTTAGTAACAGCAAAGCCATAATAAGATAGAGGGTATTAGCTAAGTTCGATGTCTTTGTGAATTCTGGCAACTATTCTGTTTTAAGTTAATGTTATAATCAATCCCATTTTACAGATTACACCGCCAGTTGAGATGACATCACCTGAACAATGTGAAGATACACAGTCATTGCCAGAAACCATAACCACAGACATCTTGGACAAGGAAGGAGGTTTGTCTTTAGACATATATATCTATATATTATAAAATCTGGGAGTATTTTTGTACAATCTTTTGAATAATAAATCTGGTATTTTTCTAAACATATCTAGTATAGAGGTGAATATTTTAAAAAAGAAGTCTGTAGTCTAAAGGTTAATTATAATACATGTATATTTTTTACTCATACATGTAGTTATCATATAGCATATAATATGCATTGTATTTCTTTTTTCATTACAAACCTTTATTTTAGAATAAATCATTTTTATTTTACATTTCAGAGCCTGTATATTATTTGGATCTGATCAAACATGACTTTTTTGAACGGGTAACATATTTTTCTTAAAATTTTAATATTTGTATTAAACGAAATGGCACATTAATGTAATATTTCAGGAATAGATTTCATCTTGAAAATGTTTTTCTATTGTCCCAACACTGACTAAACAGGGATTAAGATCACATTAATAATGGGCACTACAAGTATATTGTGCATACACGTGGTTAAAACAAATATATTTGTTTAACTTGGAATTTACAAGAGATCATGTCAAAAAGTAAACACTGCATTGGTTCTGGTGGCAAACATTGAAAACAGTGGTGACATCTCATTTAGATTATCACTTATTTAGTGAGTTATTCAGTAAGAGTAGTCTATGTGATGGAAGTGGGATGAAGTTGGGTAAAGAATAGGATAGGCATATTATGTTGGTCTCTGGCCAAGTATAGATAAAGGGGCTTTAATCCAAAACCTCAATTTTTTGTAATTAATGTTATTCTTTTTTTTTCAGGATGATAATTTTATGCTGCATGTTTATGTAAAGAATATAGAAAAGGATGCTGTGAAATTGCATTTCCACAAAGATTCCTTTATTCTAAAGTTTCGTTCAGAGTAAGTTCTGCTTTGTTTTGTGTATAATTTCAATCAGAGTGAGTTCTGCTGTGTTTAAAGCCACAAATCCTAGATCCAAATGCAACATTTATGCAAGAATACACTATACTGTAAAACGGGTAATATTCGCGTGGGTGTAATTTTCGCGAATTTAATTTGGCTGCGAAAATTAAACTCACGCGAATATTAATTATTATCATCTTAATTTTTTTTTTTTTTAAACACGAACAAACACAAGGTTAATACAATTCATTTACTCACAAAATTTGTTTCAAAAATTAAAAACAACACTGGTA
>JAUTCZ010044842.1:0-20785 GCA_032273805.1 Melanodrymia brightae | reverse complement strand
ATCTCTTCTCTTTCCTTTACTATTCTTTCTATTTCTTCTTTTCACAAATTCTAAATAATTTAGATTAATATGTTTTTACCATCTTGTTATCAAATGTTTGTAATTATACATGTAGGGAGAGGCCTTTGTATAGGCTTTTGCCTGTTGGCCAATCCCAACCCGCTATAAATATGACGGTAATAAATATTGTTTAAACTAATTTATCCGCAAAAGACTTAAAATAAGAATGTTCAGCATAACGGAAGTCAATTTAGGGTAATAAATAAATGGTCATTTTATTTGTGAAATTATTTTCAGTTCATGCACTTTGAAATAACAGAACTCTTTTACACACTTAAGTTTGCTACGGTCATCAATTTGCAATGTACCTTAATACACTCACAATACACTTAGATTTACACATTTGCACCAACACGAGACCATATAATGAGCATCTGAATACCTAAATGTCTACTTGATTTGTTTTTATGTTCGCATAAAGATAAACTTACAATTTGGCCTTCAGTTGTTCTTTCATTCTTTTCCTGCCAACCATGACATGATCCCAGTATACATACCTACAACATGTATTGAGGATTACAACCAAACAAAACTTCAGTTTTATTACCAAAATAAATTATTTGATTTGGTGATTATTACTTTATGTGAGAGACATACCTATAAAAACCTATACATGATTAAATTGATCAAGTGAGTATCAGTATGGTGATGTCAAAATAACATTTAACGATTATATGTAAATTTAAAACAACCTCCATGAAGAAAATTGAAAGTACAACCAGTACTGTTAAAGAGAATCACTCACCATTTTGGCGAGAAAATTGCAATCCCATATCAATGGTATGGAGCGGGCTATACACAAATTCATTTGCTTACAAACAGAATAGAAAACACCATCCTTGTTTATCTACATAATTGCATACATTTTTATATGATTATCAACATCATAATGCTAAAACCTGTAGCTAATTAGTTCTAACATTTCTATAGTCATGCTGTTGTCTGCAGATGAATGAAGATGAAGCTTGAGTGGTAACATTTGGTGCCAAACTTAGTGATTGAGAAAACAAGTCTGAGTTACAAAATTGATTAAAAGCAAGGATGTGAACATACATGTAGATGGTCCATTGTTAATCACTGGAAACAAAAATTGATTGAAAATGAGAGAATTAGTTTGGAATAATCATTGATTGTTAAAACAACAGGACAATTTGACTCATGCAATACTAATAGACAGCAGTTTAACCTTCTGTTACCTACAAGTGGGAATGCTCCAGTGTGTATTGCAGCTTGTGTTCGTGTTTTCTTTAGGCAATCACTTGTGTAAGACAAGGTTTGCCACATACATGTTTCTCTTAAACAAGTGTCAGCTCTCGGTACACATCATTGGTATCTTGTCCAAGGCAGGTGCACTGTTTGCACAAGATGGTTCTTATAGATGAAGCATTGACCATCTTTGCTCACTGTCGATCAATTCCACACTAACTGTCCGAAGATTAAATAAACAAGACAACATCAACTTTCGATATGTTCCTTAATATCGTTTATGTCAATGTTGCAAACAAGATAACATTTTTCTGTCTATACGAATGTACATCACGAGTTGGCTTAATGTTTGTTTTTTCCTCATGAATTCTTTCTTTTTGTGTTCTAAGGGTTTAAACAACAGAGTACAGGCGAACTTGAGATCTATTAACTCCACCCATCTCATTAGCATATATATTTATAAAAACAATGTCTCTGTCCTAAACACTAAAAGTAGAGTTCTTGACGTTTGTCTATATAATATAGACATCATCAGGAGACTGAAAATAAAACCATGTGTTAAAGCATATTTATTTACAGTTAGATAGCAATTAGATGTGATGTTACTAATTGGTGTCCAAGGTTACTTGGTGTCCAAAACAATCAGTATAACAATTTGTATGGTATTAAAACAATTCATTCATTTGATTCAGTCTAATACATATACAACATAGAAGGGATCAGTAAAGAAATTAGCTTACTTAATAAATAATCTTGTGTGGGATACTGACCTCATTATCACTGGCATAACAGATAAAAAACATTATGACCATGTTAAAACTTTTAAAAACTGTGTTACATTATGCGTTAATGTGACAAGAATATGTGGAAAACTGTTATCTTTTGATGTTGAGAAGAGGGCACCTTGTAAACGAGTTGACAGATTTTACACCTCCAGACTGTCAACAAGATGGTGCTGGTCTGACATTCCAGAGCATGACCACAGAATCTGACCCATTTAGGTAATTATCATCTAACGTGGGACAAACAGCCTCATTGCGAGTCCTTTTCAAGGTGCGTTTATTTGTTCTATTGTTGCCTCTATAGTGTTTGTTTTTGTAAATAGCACTATCCTGACAAAGTTACTTTGGCTGATTGGACGGCTTTAAAGCTTTCCAATGAGAACAATGTAACATTTGGTATCAAAGCAAGCCCATCCACTGCATTATACATGTACATCCATTGAATTAAATACATCCATTGCATTATACATCCATTACATTATACATGTACATCCATTGCATTATATTTCCATTGCATTATACATGTACATCCACTGCATTATGCATCCATTGCAGTAAGTATAGAGGACAGAATGACAATGAGTGTTAAAAAGAATACCCCACTTGGATCTTGTAATAATAATCATTTATTAGCACTCATTGATAAAAATATAAAAATCCTCCGCAAGCCTCATATTTGATACTTGTATCAACTCGTACTGAGAATTATGGCATGTAATGAGATGGGCAAAATCATATTGGCAAAATCCATCACTGTACATAGCTTTTCAACTTCTGTTTCTCAAATGTTATGGGCAAGATCATATTGGCAAAATCAATCGCTTTACATAGTTTTCTTACTTTTCTTTCTGAAATGTTTAATTTTCTATTCATGGTTCTATACTTTCATTTTAAGAATGTGTTGGAAAGAATGATGTATAAACATGATACCGGTAGGCATTCTTGCATCTTAAACCATGTGTAGTGGAATTGTGAGGCTTCTAGTTCTGTGTTCACTGGGTACACCAAACTTAAGTAAAGCCATCCCACATAGGTAAACACATCAAATCCAGCAGATGGAATATTCTGACAGTTAATTAATGACTGTAACAAGAACAAGACATTTGTATTGATGAAGCGCATCTGACATTTCCAAGACTCGATGACCTTGTAGTTGGTTTCCACTTCTTCCAGTTAATTATTAGTCTCGTTACAGCATCACTTTCTACCATTTCTTGAGTTGACTTCAGAATAAGAAAACAGGGTTTCCTATATGACTTACAAATCGTGAAATGTCATGGAATTATAGAAATATTTCTCCATGTTTGGAATATCCTTGAATTTTTGTTATTTTCTGGAAAGTTTTAGAAATTCGATCTAATTGAAATACATGTATATAAATGTATTATTAAGAGCCTTATAATGATTTCGTTTTTGTATTTATTTTTGTAGCTTATTATGACTAAAACATTGCTTGACAATAATTAATATTATGAGTTACCAAGTATTCAATATTATTAGTTTTCTTAAAATATCTTTGTTTAAATCCATGTGGGATATATTAAGCTTCATAACGACATGGATTTTCACTGAAATGGTATCTTGAAAATCTTTGAAATGTGGAATTTTGTATGCTCTTTGGTGTAGAGGAACCCAGTGATCATTTTGGCATTAACATTTGTATGTCAACTGTCAATGTGAATAATCCATTTCATGCTTGTCCGAGAATATAGTAAATTCTAATACATGTATATATGTAATATTTGAAAATCAGTAATGTATGCTTACAAGTACATGAAATTTGGTTAAAACGTGTTCATTTTAACATTATTTTACTAAAACTTCTCATCATCCTGAGGATATCTTGTTTAGGCCGGAACATTACAATCATATTGAGTTGAAAAAGCACTTTTTTTTATTATTTCAAATCTGTTATCCTTTTACCCTTAAGTTAACCCAGACTACTAAAAATACCATACATTTCCAAATAAACAACCTATAGTATTAGGTTAAATATTTTGTAGAAAGTATCTTTATTTGCTTCGCACATTGCCACAATGGGTATGGACATTGTTGAGGCATAGCTAATCTACAGCTGTTTCTGCCTTCAATGCATTCACTATCATAATATTTATTTTATATAGGAGCTCGAACACCCTCGCAGTGCTGAAATTGCACAAAGGTGCTTCATAATAATGTCCATATCAGTCATTAACAGTCCACAGTTTTGTTAAATGTTATTTTTACTGTTGTCTTTAACTATTTTCATAAACCTGGTGGAAGCATTTTAATCGGTATACCTTGTACATGTGTGTGCATGAGTTTCATTTTTTCAACATTCAAATATGTAAAAAGTGTTTGAAAGATGACTAGGTGTGTTGTGTTGTAGGTGAGACAAAGGTCATTGATCGATCAACAGTTAAAAGATTCACACTTTGTAGTATTATGGGAAGTGTATGTGCTTTGTACCTGGGGGAAGATTCTATTCTCAATGTATTATCTATATTACAGCTGAGACGTGTTCAGGATGGCAAGAACTCGTTAACAATTTGACTGGTACCAATCATGTTCTACCATATCACATTCATTTAATGTTAGATGCAAAAACCAGTCTAGCAAATGTTCATGATATATTCAGGCCTTTCCCTGGGATTTTGTTTAAAGGTGCTTATATTTTCAAAATTCAGCAATAATATTAGTTTATGTAAATTCCATTAGTACAAATTTCATAGATTATGTATTATACTTTGTACAGGGACAGAGAACTGAATTTAAGGCACTTACAAAGCCTTTATATTATATCAAATAGCTTACAATTCCCTTAAAATAAATCAAAGCGCATATTTAAACAGGTATGGAGTAGGGATCTCCTATGCATTATGGCTTTGGGAAAACCACTTATGTTCTGGTATCTACTTTTTAATTAACACTACTTGTACTTGTATATAAATTTATTTCGGTTAATCATCACTGTGGCATATGGTAATGCTGTTTGAATGTCAGTCTACCAATGTATTTACAAAAGGATTTGTAAGACGTTTTTATAGGTGAAGTGGATTTCTTTCTTCTATTCTGCTGTTAATTTATCCTCTTCTTTTCATCTTTTCTTTGTTCCAGATAGTATTCTGCTGTGAGGGATGTTTAATATGCATATCAGAATGCTAGTAACATTCCATGCACAGACTAGATTTATCAACCTGTTTGATGGTTTATCATAGGCATCACTGATAAGCTAGATGTGAAACTGTCAATTTACTAGAGTACTACCGGTGGACATTTGTATACATGTCTGTCTTGAAGCACTGAATACTTGATCCCATTGTAAACAGGGTTACAACATGCCTAATCTTTACCACAAACACCACCGATAGAGTGACCACACCTGTTAGTGGCAGCTTCTACAAACAGCACTGATAGACCGACTGACCACACCTGTAACAGTGTGACTGCTTCCTATAATACACTGAGTTTCCAGGTTCGTTGGTGGAACCAATATTCCAATGGGCACTTACTTTAATCATCTGTTTGGTCTGTCGCCTTGCAAGAATGTCACTATTTGATTGCCTGTGACATCACATTTGCTATTTGCAATTAATGAAAAATTAATGAGAATAATAATGAATGAATGAATGAATGAATGAATGAATGAATGAATGTTTTACGACACCCCAGCACGAAAAAAATACATCGGCTATTGGGTGTCAGAATATGGTAATAATGATAAAATATATAAAATATGATATTTAGAATCGGTGTCCAGCACCAAACTTTAAAAACCGGTGTCCAGCACAAAACAAACAATAATTTAACTAAAAGCAATGATAATAATGAATGAAAAAAAAAGAGTATTCACAGTGTATCTTGTGACATCATAAGTTTATTAACTCTCATTCTAAAAGTCTACAAATTCTTATCAAATCTCAATTTGTTTTCTTCTATTAACGAGTGCTAAATTAAGATATATCACTAGACACTTGAGGAGTAAGTCTCTACAATAACCTTAATCTGTATGCAGACTGATTCCGTAGTTAGAGAATTCACTTCCAATCACTTCTCTACTGTATTGTGATAGAAGCAAACAACATGATATGTAAAATACTAATAGTAATACAAAGAAAACTGCTCAATGTGATAGATGATCCGTGAAATTGCTGTCAACCATGCCCATTACTTTACTGTTCGTATTGTTCACTTTAACTGCCATTAACCTATTAATAGCCAAGTAAAATACCAAAAATTGTTTGATCAACCAACTAAGAAAATCTGTATTGATAAATTTAGTTGAGTGTACATACTGTATAATCTGCTTGGTTTGCTGTAACAAAGCAGTTAGTTATTATTTAGCTTAAGAGGCATCTGTAACTGTTATTCATAATGCAGTATTCTTGTTGTGAAGTTAATCCTTACCTATTTTCGTAGCTCATCATTCATTTAAATTTTATTTGCCTTATTTTGAATATAATGGCGACCTCAGATTTCTTTGACTGTTCTAGTTGCAAGACTGAGCGCTCTTACAACTCAATGGTAGTTAGCTACAACTTCTATGATGGAGTTTTATCAGATTAATAATGTAAATCTGGTCCAATATTAATATGTTGCTGATCTGAGCAAGTTAACTCAACTCAGTTGTTGATCTGAGTGCTTTTCCAACTCAACAGTTGAACTGGCTTACTACAGTGCAGCATTTTGGCCACGTGACGTCACATCGGCCAAAAAAGTTAAATTCCAAGCGGTGATAGCATTTGCATGTTCGTTTATAATAAATGTCACTATCATGTGGACAGTCAGAGCATACTGGTCAGAGCGTAACATGAGATAGCACATGTAAAATATTAATTAGTAGTTTTGTTGTCTTATAATACATGTAGTAGTTTAATATTATCGTACAGAGTATAAACTTTTTATTGTTCTATTTATAAAAAAAATTTGACAGTTTACTTTATTTTCTGTACATGTAAAGAGATGTGTGCATGAAATCATGATATGTCAGCTGTTAAATTATGATGTGACTGACACCAAATAAACAATGTTTTTACAATTCTTGATTTCATTAAAATTTCCGTCATATAACTATTAGATGTGATTAAATCTCTACAAGTAAATGCATTGCTTACATGTACATAACGGCTTTAAAAGCCAATGGATATTGGTTTTATGTTACACCTGACTATAATATTGTATAACTGACAATGTTTATCTGGTTTTGTAGTCATCTGTTAATTGCAGTTTGCAGTTACATAACAGGTGTTACATACATGTATAAAGGATATTAACTGTCTCAGTGGCTGTGTAATATAATTTTTTATGTTTATGAGAAGAGTGCCATAATTACCATATTTTCCGACCCAGAGCAAAGAAAATACAGGAATTTGATACGAGTGTTGTATACATAATGTAAAATAGACACAAATTTAACATTCTGTTTATTTACACTATTCCATATTATATTGTTCAAACCTGCTAATAATAGGGACCTGTGTTTTATAGAGCAAAGGAAATTGATTTCAGCACCTTTCTTGTGTGAGAATAGCTTGCCACTAGGCACATATGGATTATATTTCCCTGAATATCACTCTCCCAGGAGGTTATAAGTTATAATATCAGCAAGGTCTGTAATGATAACTAATAATATGCAGCAATGTCAGACAGTAGAACGGGGAATTCGGCCTGTACATCAGCAGATTAGTTTCTCTCAAGAGGCAATATTCTATACCCCGGTATTGAGTACCGTAAGCATGGGGAATTGTCCACACTGGATCAGTGCTGGTGCAAACATCAGCCGGGGAGGCAAGGTGGTGCATGGAGTTTATATTGTTATAATTATGTGAAGTGAATATAATGTTAAATTTAAATGACATCTCAACTGTTAAAGAATAAAAGTTGAATGTGTAATGCATTTCAATTTACTACAAATTAATGATTCTCCCTTATGTGCATATATTATGCTTAAAACCTTTGACAACCAAATATGACCCACACCTACAAAAAGAACAATATATATATATATATGCGTGTTGTGAATATTTTATCACGTAATTTTATTTAGTTAAATTTTATATATAGGCCTATATATAATTTTTTTTTTTTTTTTTTTTGGTAATACATGTACATGTATACGATTATATTAATTGTTGAAATTTTTATTTTTGATGAAGTGTCGCTAAATGTTAATAATGTTTCTTCGTTTGTTGTTGAGATCCAATCAACAGATATAAGACAATTGATTGAAAGATTATATATTATGGCCATACTAGCCATCAAATCTCTGAACCAATCACAAACCTGTAAATCATTTAACATGATTTGTTTCCACCATCCTATTCTTTGCATCAACTTTACCCAAATGCTGATCATTTGAAACATTGATTGTGTTAAATATATAAGTTAAAATGGGATACCAATGTTATTCTAAATACAGTGACTATTTACATGTCTACATCATCCTGTTAACACAATTACTACATGTACATGTATGAAGCTATTTGTGAGCTAAACTAGACCTATTATTCAGTATTGTTCATATGACAGTTTTATTGGCATTTAGTCATTACTATACTATATTTAGGTAAGAGTCCATTATTAGTGTAGTCAATATTGGACAATCATAATCAACAGTTATTAGTAACTTACCAAATTGTATAGTATTTTGTCATTAAACTGTCAGAGTATAATACATGTAGTTCTATATGTAGTCCTGTTACGACTGAACATTAACATGTATGCATTGTGTTAATAGTTTAACAACAGGTGTTGAAAGTGGTCAACTTTAGATTGTGCTGTTCTCAACAAAATTGTCTATACATCTGAAATATCCATTGCACTTTAAACACATTTCCTCTGGTAGAGCTCTAGTAAAGATTGGATTATTTTTCTACTCAATAGTTTCTTTTAGAAAGCATCTGAAAAAAGTGTTATTGTCTTACATCTATGTTTTGAGAGATATTTAAATTAATATGCTTTATAACCTGTGTTGAGCATTCACATTGCTTCATAGTTGATAGAATAAATATTGTTATACATACTTTAATGTTTTAATGGAACATGTAAAAAAGAAGAGGATGTGTTTCGTTGCTGTGGTGTACAGTAATGTAATCATCTGGTAAAAAGCCTTCTAGAACAAGGTCTTAGAACAACTGGACAGTGATTGCTCATAGATACATGTACATGCCTTTTCATTGGTTAATTTGTTTCTTCGTTAAGATACTGTGTAGACGGTCATTGTTATCCATGCATTCATACTTGTTGATCTAATATCGTCTAAGAGAAAGGGTGGTGTCATGGAACCAAAGAATTTAGTAGAAAACAATTGCACAGTGTATTTTATTTTGTATACTAATATTATATTGAGACAGATTGCATAAAATAATACTTCTACAACTCATCCAGCCTGCCCTAATGATTGATTTGCTTGAGACATGTGTCACAAAAATCATCTACAAAAGAATTTGCTCAAGAAAGTATTAATCTTGTACAGAGATCAGTCAGTACTTGTTTCTTGGAGGTTAAAACGCTGTGTCTTGGTAGCAATGATAGCATTGTGTTTATTCTAAACATTTATTACCAACGAAAATTAAAATCTAATTTTCTACTTACTCTATAGCGTTTACCAATCCCACCTCTATTATATAGTTGATGAAATAAATACTGATATTGTAATATGTGGAGCGAGAGATCTTATTAGGCTTTTAATGGACTGTTCACCAAACCCATTGCTAACGTTGACACGGAATAAATAGTTTAAATTAGAAAAAGTCTTTGTGTGGTTCGACCTGTCACATAACTGACATATTTATTGTTGGTTTCAGCAATACGGTGATGTGCATGTACAAACATATCCTAGCATTTCTTCTTTCAATTACACATTCTTATTATATCTTATCAATGAAAAAATCTTCTTAACTTATTATATAGGTTATTTTATTATTTATGTTTTATACAGTGAAAACCAAACACGCTTGGGACCTTGGAAGTAAAATGTTCAGTTTAGGGGGTGTTTAGTTTACTTAGGTTTACATAAAGAACCTTATGGCTTTACAAACTGAAATGAGTTCAGTTTATATGAAATTCCAGTTTAGTGGGGGTTTCACTGTACTATATGAAAGATTTTGTTGTATTGTTTTATGGATTGGGGTAGAAACCATCACTCTTGCAATTAAAGTTAGTTAGTTATAATTTATTTACGTGCTTATATCCAGTTAAGGTTCAAGCATGTCTGCCATGGTCACACAGTCCACCTGCCTCGACAGCCTATCCAGGACAGAAGTTAGTATTAATATGGGATCTTTTATATATGCTCTATCCCACAGACATACCACTGCCTTTGTTAAACCAGTCGTGAACACTGGTCGGTGTAAGTAAAAGTACACCTACACATTGTGCCTTGTGGAGCACTCTCTCTGGGTTGGAGTCGGTACTGGGATAAAAAAATAACATACACCACGAATGGGATTCAAACCCAGTACCTACCAGCCTAAAGTCCGCAGCGTTAACCACTGCACTACATAGGCTGGTCAAGATTAAAACAATATGAGATAATTATCTTGAACAGTGTGGGTCACATGCCGCTCATTGTTGACACCATTCAGTCTTGTGAGTCTGGGTGGTATGTGTTGCTTCGTTTCCTCTCGGCATGTCCAGAATCGTGCAAACGCAACATCAAAGATTACAACACAATTCTCTACCAAACGATAATATGAAAATATGTCATAATTGAAAGGGAGGTATTTCTCAATATGGAGTGATAAGATTGATTAGCTTGTTTAAACTGGTATTTTGTCACTTGAAACACACTAGGTCATTTGTTTCTGAACAGACCAACCCCTAACAACTATGCTAGCATTTAAGTAATGTGTTAAGGTATTTTAAAGTTCCGTTGCAAATTGCAATTTAGGTTTCATTTGAAAAAAGATTTTAAGTAAAAACTTACAAGAACATTTACTCAGCCAATTGATTCAATAAACCTATTTTACAATTAATTCAGGTTTAATTATAGACTAAAATGTTATTTCAAAACTAAAAAACAAAAAAATTTGTACTGTTTATTCATGTTTAAAACTTCTTGGAAAATCAATATTTTTGAGTGAAATATTAATAGAAGGGTATAACAACATCAGTGACAAAATTGTCTTTTTTATCAGCAAGTTGCTTCATGCTGCTGTATTTTGTTTGGTCAAAACAACAGTTTTGTAACTTAACCCAGACCCAGACAAAACCATTAATAAGGGGTTACCGTAAATGCATGAAACAGGGTTTTAAATAACTGACAATTATGCATATATTCTCTACTATTACTGAAGTAGTTCAGATTGATCCAGATATTTTATGGAACTATGAAATTACCTCGATGGCAGTTCTATTGATATTCAGTGAATTGCTAATTCCGTCCATGCAATTATTGTAGAGTCTGACAAATGACATGATTTGGAAGACAAGTGGATATTGTTCTTATAATCCATCCACTCAATCCAACTGGAGCCCATTAGGTCCATGTTAAGAAATCTGACCTTGTACTTACCTCTTGTTAATAGATCTATACTGTGCAAAACAAGTTATGGGTGAAATAGTTTTTGACATTTTAATGGAACTTAACATGGATGATGGACTGATGAAGTGGAATCTAGCTCAGTATCAGGTGTATGACATTCAAGGATCAATCCTCCCCAGTAGACCTGTTGGAATTTGTTTTTTTTCTCCCATTTCCAACTAGTCAACAACTGGTACAAATGCAGGGGTATGTGCTGTCATTTCTATGACAAGTGCTTGTAAAACATTTCTTGCTGCTTAGTTGAAAATAGTAGCTTATGAGCAAAAAGCAATTTTACTGTTGATGTTTATAATCATACATGTATAATAAATGTATGCAATTATGTAGATAAAGTAAACAGCTTTACAAGGACAGTGTCTTCTCTTGTATTTATATGCAAATGAGTTTGTGTATAACTTGCTTCACTGCGTGGTCATGTAATCATCGTTTTCAGGCCAAAATGGTGAGTGATTCACTTTAAGCGACAGATGTAATTTCCTTCATGTGTTAAACCAGTGATATTTGTATGTTAAACAGTGAATGTAGTGTTACTCACTGCCAGGTTTTCTAAAACCTGACCTTTAGTACAAATGTATCACATATGTCATCATGTTTGGGCTGCTTTATGATATTTAATCAACCATGGATATTGTCTGTGATTACTCATATGAAAACTAAATAGAAAATGAAGAACACAAGTGTTTGTGGTCGAGTAGTTTTCACACAGTCATTGTTGCAAGGTATTGTGCGCATGGTACAGTTTATGACCGTTAACAGGTACGCAAATCACCTGATATATATTTATTGGTATAGTTTTCAGTAGTGACATGAAAATAGCTTGTACCAATACAGCAGGCTATTTATTGTTCGTCTCTCTTACCAAATTACTTACATATGTCAGTTTTACTTTTATCTGTATACATGTACAGTTGATGCATGCACGTCTATTGACATTGCTTTACATTTTACATTACTTTACAATTGAGCTTTTGACATCACTTTACATTGTTACTTTTGACTTTACAATTTAATTCACATTTTAAATTTTCTTATTACTTTACATGTTGAAGTTTACATTACTTTAATTAAAATTCATTTATCTTCTTTCTTTTTTTTAGCTTTTGTAGCATTATAAGTAGCAATTTCCCTGTTGACATTACCTTAAATTATTACTTTTGACATTTTTGTGCATTTTAACTTTTACATGTTTTTGACATTATTTTATGTTTTCAATTTTTGACAATACTTTGCCAACAAAAATATATCACTACATGTAATTGCATTTTAACATTACATCTTTCATCATTTCAATTTATATATTTAAAAAAAAAATCGTTATTATACATTTTAACTTTTACAATACTTTACAAACTAATTTGAGTTATTAAATAATAAAAATAGTTTTAATTCTGGTATTGGTATTGGCATTTATCTCTTTATTACCTGATTTATGATGCTTATCTTTTATAAATAAATATTTACCGTTCCTCAGAATCGGTGTTGGAAGGTTGTAAATCTGTAAAACCTCCGGCTTTGAAAACACTGACCTTTTGTTTTTATTGCATTTTAGCTTTGATCTCTGCAGCTAATGGCTGTGATTGACTCCGTGAAAACAGCATGCATGTATTCTTCCTCCACATATAGAAAAGGTTTATATTGTAAATAAGAATGTGTTGTTGTTTTCTTCAGGAGGTGCTGCAGCAGCTGTTAATCGCCAAACTGCCCAATATCCACACCGTCGCTAACGACCCCGATAAAGGTGAATATGTTCGCAAATTCTATTACACTGGACTGTCGATTGACATCTGCTTGTTTGGACACTGATGAATTAGAGAGTTGTTCTACTCTTATAAATCAACATGGTGTTCTACTCTTATAAATCAACATACTTTGTCGTAATATCCTTTCGACTCTGCTTTGTGCAGAGATGTGCATTTGGGCTTGTTAATGTTTTGTCGTTTAAATTAAATATTTAAATTTAATATAATTCAGTCTGGTTTAGACATATTGAATAGCGAATACTATTGAGCATTTAATTATTACTTTACTACATCGCATTGCAAGTTTATGTACAGTGGTCGGTTGTCATGGAGAATTATACTTTGTGATTTCTTAAATACATACAAATTAAGTGTGTAGGTGGGTCGATTCGCCAATCATTTAATCAGGACTTCCATCCACTTAGCAATTTACTTGAGACCAGTCTAAATTAGTCTTATTTTCTGTTTTCATATCGACCGTTTATACTTGTGAAAGCTCCACATAATAACAGTTTACAATATCACTTTAATAGATCATACTGCACAGGAGATGTTGATGACATCATCCGATGGTAATCATTGCAATGAAAAACAAGACAAACTGAGACTGAGCACTAGCAGTAGTACTTTTATACTGCAAACCATTCTCAAAACGGATTAAACTAGACCATCCCGATATCTACACCCAGTTTTTCTCAGAACAGTCTACTTAAATCCACAGGCACTTGACACAATTTGTTTCCATTTTTGTATATTCTTCTACATGTATACTTATTATAGAAGAAGATACAAAAATGAAAACAATTTGTGTCAAGTGCCCGTGGTTAAATCAGTCTTAAGTTGACATGTGAGAATTCCAAACCAATCCTAAATGAAGCTCGGATTGTTTTAAACATTGATGTAAAAGTGGCAAGGCATGATCCACATTTCCAAACTGCAGCAAGGCAATGCATTTCACCTGCATTGTCAACACTTTCATTCCACGAAACGAGAACACCACACTTCCTTGGCATTTATCAGATTGTTCATCCATTGAAGATGTGTAAGATAACATCATAATCTGTCTAAAGCATCTACCCGAGAGTGTCGGACTATAACAGAATGAAGTGAAGAATTGATTCCGGTGTGGAATGCTCCACTTTGAGTTTCACAGGCATCATTACGTTGAAGACCATCAGGCTTGTGTGTTGAGTATTTATCGGTGCAGGTGAACATGAGCTGGATGCTTTAATTATTGACTTTGTCAATTGAACTATTACATTGTTAACAAGATAAGAGAATAAAAAATCACAGAAGCACAAAGGTTTTTAAATTACTGGTTTTGTAGTATCTTCTATGCCAAAGTGAAACAAAAAACGATGCATGGCAACCATGCATAATCAGTTGAGTAGCTGATCCTAAGTAATGAGATGTTCTTCACTACCAAGGAACCAGTCAATTGAATTGTTAAAAAAAACAATTTGATGATCACTGCATAAGAATCAAATATCGGGCCGAATAAGATTTATGGTTAAAATTGTGGTCTCTGGGTTAGAAATAATGTCAAACGTTTTCTCATGCCCAATGTTACTTTCTCGGTGGAATGACCGGGCGACCATTAATTACACCCTCTTATGATTTTTGTTGTTATTATCTTTGATATGATTGCATTAATTTCATATCACATTTTAGTTTGGTCACTGCCACTCACATTAATTTAGAGAAAATAAATTTCATAATGGGCAGTATAATGTTTTTATCTCTGTTTTTATAGATACGAGTTTTGAAGAAATCCGTACAGTGCTTCTGCTTATTCTTGGCTGTGCCGTACAGTGTGAGAGGAAACAGGAATTCATTGAGAATATTAAACAGCTTGAGATTGATGTTCAACATGCCATTGCTGACCACATCAGAGAGGTTAGAACTTTACAGTAATTCAGACCTTGTTATTTCAAATACACAGGCGATTGAAAAGCAGTTCTCATAGATCGACTTGTTTGGGGTTAGATGAGCTGTTTTTTAAGGTGATTGTGAAGACGAAGCCTAAATTGCACGTGAATAAGGCGTAATGTGTAGAGATTGTTTAAGGGAGGAGACCTTCGACACATATTTGTTTTAGTTAAAGGGCTTGGAATGCCAAAATTTTATGTGTCTTAAATAGCAAAAATTGGAATTTAGACAGGTAGTTTTTAGCATAACTAAGCGACCTTTAACGCATTTAGCTCACTAACCTTAAAACACAGCCTTTATTTAGTACAAATATTTCCCACAGAAGAGAACGTCATATGGTATTTTTCTTGCATACTCAATTCTGAGAACAGTAATTCCCAACATACTGTGAAATCATGACCCGTGGTTTAATTTTTATTCAATTCATTAACCAATTTAATAGCACATTAAAAAATTTTCAACAGGTAAAATCACTTTGGGTATGTAATATTCCTAAAAACATGTCTGACCTGTATGTTTGTAGAAAGCAGATAACAGACGACAACTAGCATGTGTGGAAGTGATTCTAGATGGGGAAAAAACTATATAAGACTTGCGCTTTCTTCATTGCCAATTTGGTTCTGTTTAATCACAATTTTATCATAGGTAAATAAATACCTGGTGGAATAGACACTGTTTGGGTCTTCCCAAGCAAAAAAATTCAATGGTGTAGTAAGTCAGATAACAAGAGAAAGTGACTAAGCATATAGAATCTACACTTGTCTGATGATACTCACCAAACAACTAGCCATGTTATTAACCAACATATGTCATTGTTAGCATTTTCGCGACTGCAAAATGATGGAAATGTCTAACATGCGTCTGAGAAACTGGCAGGTCCGTGCAATACAATAATGAGTAGAATTGCTTCTGTCAAGTGAGTGGAGTAAAGTGTAACGGAAATTCTATTGGGAGACTCCCATCTTCCTTCATCTTAGTATCACTGATCTTAAAATGCACACCCATTTTCAGACTAAGTCACTGATTAACCAACTTGAAATATAACTGCCACTTCATCTTTGAAAGTTAAACTTTCATCAGTATAGCCATAAAAATATAATTTTAGTTATTAAACTTTTCTATAATGATTCAGTTGAGCAACTTTTTCTGGTTTTTTTTTTTTCATTACATTACAGAATATGAAAAATAACTCAAATTCTGATAATTAATAAAACTAATTTATGAATAGGAACTTCTTTTTCACACAAAATCAAAGAAGACTTGGTGTCACAGTGGATATAAAGTGACATCTGCTATGAGGAGATGCTGAAATATTTCTTGCTTTGATTTATACTTGTCAGTGGTGACTTTATCAGGAATGAGGAATGACGATTATTCCGCGAAGATTATAGAACCTGAAATAGGTGTAATTAGTTGGTTTATCTGTAGGTAGAAGTATACATTACAAGAGTTAATAATATTTAATGAAATATAATAGGATTTGAATGCATGTCTGTGTGTATATTTGAGATCAGTGATAATTGGTTATGTTCCATGTTATAGATTGCAGGGGTGAGTGACTACATTATACCCAATATTTAATGAGATGTAATAGGATTTGAATACATGTCTGTGTTTATATTTGGGATCAGTGATAATTGGTTGTGTTCACGTATGTTATAGATCACAGATGGTGGTGAATACATCATACCTAACGAAGCTCCAAGCCAGTTGGAGGAATATACCAAAGTTTTCTCAATTCTCAGCCATCTTGTACAGGAAAGGAATAACTTAAGCGAGGTATTATATCCTTATTTAGTTTCACCAACTCCAATTTACATTAACCACATTATCTGAGACATTTTATCATTTTTGAACTGCCAAGTGAATTTTTAGAGCTAGTTGTATGATATAGCCGTCTTAATAAAAACCCACAGAATGTTTGTGTTGCTAAACTTGACTAAATACAATCTATATATAACGAACACGTGTTACATATTAATAATGCAAACTAAGAACAAGTCATTTGCTTTATTTAAATAAAATTAATTTCTAAGAAGTAATAACTTTGATACGCCTTTTTTTTTCTTTCTGAGAGAGTAAAATTTATACTCCCAAAGTTCTGTATTTCATTTGGATGCACCTCAGGAAGTTCATAACTCAGTGTAAAAAGAATGCACACATAATAGTATCAAAAAACATTACATATCCAATGCTTCATGTAAGTAACTATTGCAATAGTTGATTCATTTTTACCTTTATATTTTGTTGTATCAGTTACATATGATACATATTATATATGTTTTATTGTTTGTACCAGATTGTGATAGAGTTAACACAGGAGCGTGACTTCTATCAGTCACAAACAGAAGGAGCCATTGCCCCTATCTTCCCCACAGTGAGTCCAGAGAAACATCACCTGGCAGTCGAACTTGCTGAACATAAAGCTAAACTGAGGAGGATACGACAGGAGCTGTATGTATAACTATTGTTTTTTATTAACCCAGGAGGCAAGCATAACCGGGGGAATATAAATCATATTTTCTCAGTGAGAAATATCACAACATTGGCATAACATGTCATCTGATTGGGTTGTTAAAACCATTCCAGCCACTGACGTAAAACATTATTAAAATATATCAGTAATTATGAGCATGACGTCACACATACTTTACTTTTTGTTGTTGTTGTTATGATCGTATAACAGGAGATTCTTAAGACATTAGAACTATTCTCAATGCAATCTGTCTGTGATGATGATCAATTGAGATGTTTCCAAGTGGGCTGTTTGAACAATTATAACAGCGTTAATTGACAGCCTGCAGGTCACTGTGGGGTCACTTTCATCAGTTCATTATAGAAGGTTGGCTTCCCTTCATGTTGACCCTATAACTCATTAGTGCACTTATTTCCACTTCATCTCAGAGTTAATTCAATCTACAGCTCAATGAACATATAGCATGCAAAATCTCCATCCTCTAGTGTCCGAAGGTATCGTCATTTATCATATAAAATCTGATACTTGTTGAGGATTTTTATACTTTTAGCAATGTGTGCTGATAAATTATGTTGTCACAAGACACAAGAGAAGTATTCATTTTATCATTCTGTCTAATTATGATAATAATTTTATTAACAGCAATTAAATTGAAATGCACACTTGGAAATTTGCAATGTTTTGTGTATACATCATTGCATACAACAGATGTTATAACGTCATATTTAGTACTATCATGTTTCTTGGTAACCCACTTGGATAATAGTTTGTTGACCAAACAAAATTATAAAAAGTGATATCTCTTATAACAAATTATAATGCAAAAGTCCCAAATTTAGTAAGAATAAATAAAGTATTCTACCACACAAAGAGAACAGGGCAAGTCTAGTTTGGGGGGAAATCACGACAGGTGGTCCAGCCGTTTGAGTAGTGGTCAGTAGCCAGTAATTGGCTGTTGTTATTTCAAACTGAGAGGAACAACATCAATGGTGGACAACTACTTACAACATGATATAGAACATGATATAAAACATGTTACACTTGTCTTTGTTGTGGCAAGGTGTTCAACAGTTGCTTTTTTATCACAATGTAATTTATTTATGTTGCCATCAGTTATACGTTTGGTTCATCAGGTAACTAATATGGAACTTTTATGTGGGTTTTGCTTTTTAATGTTTTTATTTCCTGCAATGTTAAGTATTTTAGCAAGCAGTGTGTTTGTTTTGCTCAAACTTATCATACTCACTTTATTTTACATAATTCTTCATTACTTGCTGTTACCGTAATTGTGTAAAGGTCTCAATAATTTGAAATACATGTACTATTACATGTATTTTGTGTGCAAAGAATAACACCAGGCTGTTTTGGAATGGAAAATCATGTGTTATAGGCTTCATCATTACCCGAGTCTGACATCCCCTTTTGTTATTACTGTCTGTTTAATGGCAAGTTATTAAAAACCATCATGTAATTTAAAACGTGGTATAAAGGTCTGAGCCTAGTACAAACGGCAGGCCTGGTACAAACATGTAATTTAAAACGTGGTATAAAGGTCTGAGCCTAGTACAAATGGCAGGCCTGGTACAAATAGCTGGGCCGTGGAAGCCTAAATAGCCAATACATGTACTCAGTCTTCTGTGATTAGTTGGCTATGCAAGCTACTGAGTGACTTACAACTTTGTGAATTATAAATTACATCTAGATTCTTCTCATTTCAAATTATGCCAATAGGCAATTTCCAAGTATCATGTGATAAAATATTTGCATAGTAGAGTAGTTTAGCTAAATAACAGTCCAAATGATATTACCGGTAATACGGTTCATTTTGGTCTGAACAATTCTATTTACACAGTGTATTATCTAAACAATGAATTGTACTTACACATAGTATTACTAAATAATTAAATTAATTGAAATAATAGTTTTTGTGATGTTTTATTTGCAAAGTATTTTGAATAACAAATTGTATTTGTAGTGAGGAGAAAATTGAACATCTGTCAGACACCGAGGATGAACTGGAGGACGTGAAGATGCAGCTTTCCAAGCTCAGGAACGAGGTAAGATACCACCCAGACAGGGATTGAAATTAGCACAAGTCTGTAGGCCCCAGACCTATATATTTATGTTAAACCAGTAAATTTCCAATTACAATATGTGAGGTGGCACAGCATAACCCGTCGGATGTCGCGCAGTGCAAACTTGAGTTATAGCCAATTACATACGTAATGTATGAAAATTGTCCTTTTTTCGTTTTTTGCATCAACTGGTAGAAAAACAACTTAACTTTCATGGTAATAAATCTTTTTTGCAAAAATAAAATGATAAAACGTGATATTTGATGATTCTGTATGGGCTATCTAATTCCGCGAAATCGTTTTTAATTACGCTAATAGTGTATATTGGCCGAGATTCATATAAAAACAAACCACTACAAAACGATTATTATGGTCGCTGAAACTTTCAAAGTGTCCGAGTACACCTTACAACTTCCTGTGTACTATTGTAAGGCACAGTGTTATAAGGATTTTTAACTTGGATGTGTCATTTTTCTTTGAAGTCTTTGTTCATAAAATCCTGATAACCGCGTAGAGGATGGAGCTTATCTGTGTGATAGCTTCCATATTTAGGAAGTTATTCAACAAGACAAGACACGAAGAATTTATTTGCGCTCGGGCCGTTGCACAACGGCATAGGAGGAATATATACATAAGCATTTTATAATATACACGTGACAACAGTTATTCTAAGGGCGACCCAAGTTAATTGTGTCTTACCCATTTTCCACCCCCTCCCCCGAACAAAGCTGAAACCTGGAATATAAACAGGTGTTTTTATTTTAACAATACCCGCCGCCCTGTCTTTCACGGGCTGCCATAAACTTAAAAATAAAGTTTTCTTCACTGCTCCAAAACATTTATAAGTTTGGATAGTTATCTTAAACCACTGGTGTTAATAAAACACGGAACGGAATGGGTGGTATTGACGGCGGGGGAGGGGGGACCAATGTAAATAAAGATATATAAATAGTAGTAGTAGTAGTAGTAGTAGTAGTTGTAGTAGTATTAGTAGT
>JAUTCZ010044831.1:0-12177 GCA_032273805.1 Melanodrymia brightae | reverse complement strand
TTAAAGCTACAGTCCCGACTTTAAAGACGAGTGCCACAGTACGTGCGCGTATTATGCCATTTGTAACATATTTCTGGCTAATAGAGCATTTCTTCTTATTAAAATTAACATTTACTTACATCTTATTGCTTACAATAGCAATATGTGTATATCCTATATGTTTCTGATGATCCCAGTTGTTATAGTCGCTTATTGTGTACTTTTGTCAAAATTAATTTGTATCGTACTAAATTATAGTAGGCAAACGTCCAAGGACCATATATTAAGCTACTACAAAAGCATTGGATATACATAATATATATTGATATTCTACGAAATTAAATGTTAATTTTAGTGATAAAAATGCTCTGTTAGCCATTGTTACAAACCATTAACAGAAGATATTAGTCCGTATAGTTCTATTCATGGTGGTGTTTAGGTAATTCGGATAACTACAACGGAGAAGCCAAACAGAAGTCTCAGAAGTGATCGCTCTATCATACTGTATATAGAATAACACTACAACAGATGTGTGTAGCAATTTCGTTTAGTTTCCCTTTGCCCTTCAAATTACATATATGCTTGTTTTTGAAAACGTCCACAAAATGTGGTAATGGTTAGGGGTAATAAGTGAGAATTGTCTGAACACTTAAAATAACATATTATGCAGGGCATACTCACCCAAAACAAGAATATTGATATTGATAGAAACTATTATATTTGATGTTTTATTGCAGTTTGCGTAGGAATACTTCTTTTTAAATTGGTTGGAATTCCATCCAGGAGAGGATTTTATTGTGATGACGAAAATATTAAATACCCATACAAGAAGTCTACTATTCCAAACTGGTTGCTACATATTTTGACTCTTGTAGTTCCCGTATTGGTGGTGAGTTTCATATATAATCTATGGTAACTTCATTATCACTCACGTGGTGGTGGTGGTATGTCTAATATCATTCAATGATCCATCCAGATATCCATGCCCATTATCACTCACGTGGTGGTGGTAGTATGTCTAATACCATTCATTCAATCATCCATCCAGATACTCATGCCCATTATCAATCACGTGGTGGTGGTATGTCTAATACCATTCATTCAATCATCCATCCAGATACTCATGCCCATTATCACTCACGTGGTGGTTGGTCTAATACTATTCAATCATCTATCCAGACATTCAGACATGTCTATTATCATTCAATGATCCATCCAGATATCCATGCCCATTATCACTCACGTGGTGGTGGTGGTGTGTCGAATACCATTCAATCATCCATCCAGATACTCATGCCCATTATCACTCACGTGGTGGTTGGTCTAATACTATTCAATCATCCATCCAGACATTCATGCCCATTATTACTTACGTGGTGGTATGTCTAATACCATTCAATCGTCCATCCAGACATCCATGCCCATTATCACTCACGTGGTGGTATGTCTAATACTATTCAATCATCCATCCATACAGTGGATGAAATGATATGTACTAGTAACTTTAAACATTGTTATTGTACACTCTACCTTCAATATTTATTAAATATTTCTGTTATTGAAAAAAGGTATTGTTATCAATGATAATCAATAGCCTGTGATTAATCAATTAATTTAATGTACATGTGCTCAAGTCACATGGTGTCTGTATTAAAGCAAATATTATATTAAAAAATTATCTTTCGTCTCAAACTGAGCATCCGTCATCAATCCTATTTTAGATCCAATAGTTGTAATCATTTGTAAATTTATACAAAAAGGGCATAAGTGCTTTTTCTAAGAAATTTCAAAAATCGCGTTTTCTTTGTAATTTGTGTTCACACACTTAAATGTAAAAATATTATAAATTTAGAGAATCAATCCTCGTACAGCCTGTGAATGTTCTATTGTGGCTTTATTAAACAAATGCAATTTATCTTTCCTTCCAACATCCAAAAGCTGGCGTCCTTTTACAATGTATGTATATATTTGATTGTTTTCTTTCTAGGTAACAATATGGGAAACTATTTTAGCCAAAGCTAACTCCAGGAAGTTATCACACCCTGATTTTATTTACCACATTACCAGTTTGCTTACTTCATTCCTTTTTGGGGCAGCAGCAACACGTTTTGCGACAGACATCACGAAATACAGCATTGGAAGGTTACGTCCATACTTCTTATCTGTATGCACACCCGACTGGCTAAAAATTACCTGTGCTGATGGCTATATTAAACACTATATGTGTAACGGTGATCCTAGTGTGATCAGACAGGCCAGGTAAATATCGTTGTTCAAGATCCTGAATAAAAGTGTACTAGTATATGGGGCATTTCATGGTATTGGTCACGTCCGTCACGATTGTTTTTCATCATTTTGGTTAGTTAAGAAAAAAACACTATGTTGTTAGATAATCCAACTGTTAGGAATGTCAATTTGCAGTACAAAAAAATTAATGAAATCTGATAATATTTGCATTTATTTACATAACAAATAGAAATAATCGTGACGGACGTGACAAATACCATGAAATGCCCCATATATTATTAACTTTATAGTATTGGATAAATCTAAAACGTATACAGTTACTTTAAGTATACTGGCAGGGGTCAAGAGGGTATATGAATGAAGAACATATTGTTGAGAAGTCTTAATACTAGAGTGGAGAGTTCAGTATGAAGCTGATTTGGATTGGTATGACAGTGTTTTTAGTAGACTGGAACCAGATGTGGCCCACCGCAAAGGAAATTGATTAAATTAGTACTCTAAAACGATTCCTAGCACATTTTTGTTGTTAGATTGAGGAATATTGGAATACTGGCGTACTTGAATATCTTAAAACTGTTAATAAGATGACACACCCATTTATAGGCTAGCCATTGGTGGTGATTCTACCCCTTCAAACAAACATTCCTGAATCCGTGCCTGAGACATCCATTCAACATAAAGTATATTAATGCTGACGATGGGCCATGATTATTGAACTGTGTGCCATTATTAATTTTTGAAGTGCGTGTGGCATGATGGCTGAACAGTTCTTATGATTTGTGATTGTGTGCCATGATTTTTGAGCAGAGAGGGTGGCATGATTTAGCTCATTAACAGAAGAAGCCATTATTTTGAAACAGCGTGTGCCATGATTATTAACTTCTAAACAGATGGTACCATGATTTCTAAAGTTTTATGGTAGCCATCCAGAGAGTTTCACGATATGACGCGTCACTGACAGATGGTTTCTAACCTAATTTACCATTTGACATTTTTCATGCGTTTTCGTCTTTTTGATGAAAACAAATCAAAATGCCTGTGATGATTTCTGAACATTGGGTGACATGATTTCTGAATCGAGATTATCCACAATTTCTGAACAGTAGGTGGAATGAGGTAGAGGAACTTTTTTTTAAAACTAAGAGTGAATCAATTTTTTTAATGCCAAAGTATGGGTACAAAATATAATTAATAATTCCATAGAAATTGTTCATATGTTATAGATATTTGCATACAAATGTCTTGATCCAGCTTTCTCTAATTTGTACAAATGACTATATTTTAATTTGCTGTAGGGAAATGTGATAAAAAAATAGTATAATATAATTATATTATATTGTTAATTTTGTTACAACATATTTTATTGCTGGAATTACATGTGTTAATCCATCTAAGTTTATGAATATTTATTTTTATTTGTTAATTGTTATTCACTTAATTACATAAACACTCCTTTATGTCCAAATGGTCAAAGTAATAACTGATTAATAGCATATATATTTAATATTTTTAAATTATTTTTGCTATTTTATTTATTAATCATTTATTTATTATGTATGTTATACTAACGATTGAAGTTTTTTTTCAGATTGTCATTTCCGTCTGGTCATGCCGCTATGTCAATGTACGCCGTCGCCTTCATGGTGGTAAGTACTACAATTATTAGGATATGTAACCATTCACCATTTGATTTTGTAACTACTGACATGAATATTCATTACTTTGCATTATAGTATACCATTGTATTTAACTATATTGATCAACAACAAATGCAACAGTTAGTCTGACAATGATGATAGATGACAGCATTATTCAACATAATATCCATCCTGATGTGTATCCACTTCTATCCTGGACAGGCAGTCGAGGCATCAGCCTTACGTTCAATAACGCGAGCGCTCTGCTTCTGAGACAAAACGTTTTGACACCGGTATTTGCATCTACATTGAATGAAGGTGATGTGATAGTACACGATCGGTACCAGTCACACAGTTCCAGAGCGCTCGCGTTATTGAACGTAAGGCTCCAGACTGTGCCTCGAAGGACAGAGGAGAGACATACTTAAACCATAATTGGATATGGGGCATTTAATGGTATTTATCACGTCCGTCACGATTGTTTCTCTTTGTTATGTAAATATATGCAAATATGATCAGATTTCATAAAAACTTTTTTACTGCAAATTGGAATTCCTAACAGTTGAATTATCTAACAACATAGTGTTTTGTCTTAACTAACCAAAATGATGAAAAACAATCGTAACTAACTAACTAACTGAGAACACTTTTCAGATATTTATCCAGAGAAGATTTAAATGGGAATATCTGAATCTGATGAAGCCGTTTCTGCAATACTCCATCATCTATCTTGGATGCTACATCGCATTATCGAGGATATTTGACTATAGACATCACTGGGAAGACGTTTTGGCTGGAAGCATTCTCGGCCTCGCATTCGGCTTCCTCACTGTGAGTACGAGTTGTCATATTCCTGGCTCATCTTTATTATAATATTATACTGATAATTGCCTTTCTTTTACTGGGGCAAAAAACGGAAACAGCCGAGACCGGCGCACCTTGTTGAATAAGGGGGCGGGGATGTGGTGAGGGAGATTATGTTATGGGAAAAGTAGGCTTTTTTTTTTAACAAATAAAAAGTTTGTTCAGTGCAATGCGAGTGAAATACATCAAATATTAAGATAATGTTAAATCAGTGTTGTAATATAAAGCGTAATTGTTTTCAGGTCTTTAAAGTGGGAAACTTTGACAAACGATCAGATATTGAAGATATAAACAGTCTGGACACCAACGTGGATGCTGCAAAGAACGGCGAGAAAGAGAGACTCCTGAAATCTCAACCTTAGCAACACACTGACTCACCTCCTACCTCAATATATGTGATATTTTCAATGTTCATGTCAGGTTCCTGGTACTTTTGCCATCAAACCGCATATATCCCATTACTAAATACTGGTACTATTAATAGTCCAGTTAATATATTGGCATTAAGAAGTGGACTGCATTGGGCGTGGTCCGTACTCAATTTTGAACTTCAAATGTTGAAAGCTTGTTTCTCTGAAAATGTTTGCCAAACTGAAGAATAAACACTTATTTCGTGAACATTTATTTTTATTCATAATTAATGAGTCAGATGTAATCACTTTAGACATCAGTAATTACAATCTAAGTTCATTTCTTTATAGGATCAAACTTAACTGGAAGAATCCTGTTCTGTAGACAACAAAAAGCCAATGTTTACGTTTCTGTCCATCGATTATTGTTAAATATTCGTTCACAGCCTATTGATTTCAGATCAGTGGACAATCAGAAATGTATACAGATATAAGCATAATGAACAAGATGGAATAAAGAACCATTTGGAGCAAAATCGTAGAGACTTAAGTTTGTTTTTAGACAAGTCTTATTTCTGACTTAAGTCGCTTGATAAATACCACCCCAGATCATTAGTTAGTTACTTATAACTTATTAGGTGCTTATATCCAACTAAGGTTGAATAATGTATGTTGGGACCCACTCAGGACAGAAGTTAGTGCGAGTTCTGGGGTGCTCTAACTATGATCACCTAAGACTAAGCGATTTTCTATATTGTTCACAAGTTGTATTATCAATCTTTTTCTCTTCGTATCTATTTACTGATTAAGTGATTCGGCATATTACTACAACAAGGAATACCATTTAGAAACGAATAAGAAAAAACAATATTATACATGCGTTATAACAATTGGTTTATTTAAGCCAATAACATGATGTACAAATGAAAGTTTAAAATGCAATGTCACAAACATCAATAATGAGTAATATTTTCTCATAATGACGAAGACTAACTAAATACAACATTACATGTGAAACAAAAACATAAATCTGAATTTATTGCGATGATACATGTATTGTATTGTACTTGGAAGTACATAGCATACATGTACTTGCAACCAGTCTTGACACACATACCAAATAAACATATAACATGATATGAAGAACCGTACCGGTCAATTTGAGCAACTTTACTTAACTTGCTAATGAACCTACATGTTTTTGATCATGTTTCTAGGATAAATTAATGTTAAATTGACCTGAGCAGAAAGTTGAATATTGGTAGGGTGTGGGGTGGGGGGAGGGAATTGTGCCTTTATAAAAGGAATGCATCTTGTAGCCATGCAAGTGGAGTAATATCATAAAAATATAACAGGCATGCAAGAGGACAAAGAGAAGGATTATCTTGTAATTCTGGATGGAACACAGCAAGTAATCATCACCAGAGTAAGACCAGAACACTGCTGCCTGCTCTCCCACTTCTATAGACTTGGACTTGCCCAAACAACTCAACATTGTTCAGTCCTGTCCAAAATACCACATCCAGAGACAAGAAATCTGAGTTACGTATACAGTGGATCTCAAAGTGGGTGAGGATGGGGATCCACTTCGTAAAGTTAAAAATGAGATATTGAGTAAAAGTTTTATCATTTTATGTTTTAATATTTTAATAAAACTTTTTAATATGACAAAAACTGAATCTATCCTAGTTCATTGATTAATTTTGTGATTTGAAATGTAAAGATTGTTGATTCAGGTATGTGCACACAAATTACAGTCAAATAATCCTAATTATAAAACCAGTAACAATGCATATTTCTGCACAAAGCAAAGTCGAATGGACATTACCGGTATGACAAAGACGAGATGATATGTACTTGCAAATCACGGACAAAGCATGGATCATATAAAGTATTTCAGACCCAACACAATAATTTTGGGGGCATTTTTTTCTGTTGGCAAAGTCTGATAGGTACATTTGTACCAACACCCATTAATGGCTCTCTTTTCCAGTTTTGTCACCTCAATATTCAACATCTTAGGCCATTACTGTGTTCATTGTGGCCAAACCGTGTTTGTGAGGAAAAAGAAAACCAATAGGATTTATAAAAAATATATGTTATTACAATTATATTAACTACACCTCCCTATACCCTGTAATGTTTGGACATACATGTACACCACCAAACCCCTCCTATATTATGTAGTATTATTATTATAGGGTTTCCCATGCCTAAGCTCATATATACAGACATGTACAATGTATGGTACAATGTATAACATAATATTGGTTGTAAATATTTGTAATTCCAATAAACTTGTCATGGCAAAAATAAAAAATAGCTCCATAAACTTTTTGATTACAACAATAAAAATAAGGGAATCTTCTTTTTTGGTTTTTAAAAAATAAAGTATTGGAACGGATCACACATTTTCAAATCTGTCACGTGGTATCACATGGTCAAGGTATTGTGACATTTATTATAAAGAAAATATAATATGAAGCTATTATTAAGTACTCATGGAATGTTTACATAACATCACCTCACATTGTTTAGTCAACATGTTTGGATAACAATTACTCTGATTGGCCAAGGACATACAACATGTATGGGCTCCAAATAGTTACTTGGAATTTAGCATAATGGAAAATCCATATCACATATCCATAAATTATTTTGATTTTTTACTCCAGTGGGCACACTAATTAAATTGGGAAATAAATATCATAATTATCAACATTGGTATAAACTGTTGTTTGATTGGGTTGTTATAGCAATATCAACCATTGACAGGCACCATAAAAATAATGTCACCATGATTTTGGCAAAGTTAAACATGTCTCAAATAATTGTAAACATGATTTCACAGGCAGAGATAAGGACACTGTATACAAATGCCCAGCAATTTTAACAGAGATCACACCATTCATTTTGAAAATGAGTTATCTAAATAAAATTAGATACCTAAAATAATTTTCTGACATATGAGGGTTTTAACATTTTAACTCCCTCAGACTCTATCTACACCTATTACAAGTGGCTTCCAAATGTGTATAACAAGTGAAAACAAGGTAGATACATTTGTAAATTATTAAATGAAGGAGAATTGGTCTCTAACAGGCATACATTTAATACATACATTCAATCTTTTTTACCAACTTGGAGAAAAGCTAAAATAAGCAGAACAAATGCGCAGTTAGAAACATTACCAATGTTCAGTGATGTCATGGGACAGCATCGTTACAAATGCAGAACTAAAATAAATTGTTTTTACAGTGCAATTATCAGACTAGACTATACCCTGTTCATTCAGGTTTATATTTGTTCTTTAAACTGAGTTTATTTGTTTCTCCTCCTGAGGATGTTAGTTTTTAACTGACGAAATATCGAGAATATTTACATTTTATTCACTTTTACGGTGGTTTTAGTAGAAACAAATATTTAAAATTTTAAAATTATTTATAGTTTTATATCAATAGAAATAAAACATATCAAGAATGAAAAAAAAGAGTAAAATTGAAGCTTGAAGATCACAGTAAAACTACAAAGCAGAACCGAGGCTGTACTACATGGCTGTCATGTCCTCGGTCTCATCCCTTGTTTGATTACAATCTTCTCTTCCATCTTCTCTTGCTTTATTGCAATCTTGTATGCATCCCTTTTTAAATTCAGCTTTATTTACCGCCTTACCAATGAAGTCACCTGGCTGTGTATATAGTCCACTTACTTTGAAAACCTAAGTGAAAAAAAGAATAGTGATAGATAAAATTTACACAGTCATATTTAATTTATACTACATATGTATTTTGGATTTGCGGCCAAAATACCTTTTGTGATAAAATGATAAATAGGCACTTTTAATAATACACATGCAAAATACAAACCAGTAATTAAAATTAATAACCGAACAACATATGCATAGACTATTTGTCACTATCAGTTAATGTATGAAAAAATGTATAAAATTTTACAAAGTATTCTTAACAATAAAAATTTCAATAAAAAAATCCAAACCACTGAAATGTATATTCTAAGAATATATATTCTGTTTTTCCTGGATCTAAAGTACATGTATAATTGATATATTTTTATCATGCCAAATTTCTATAAGTACATGTATATGTATGATTGAAATTATAGAACGAAGGTAATTTAAACAGTAATAGTTCTGTGCAAACAAATAAAACAAGTAATACTGCTGAATCACTTACTGTAAGCATAGCAATTGCAGCCCCGAGCAACATGCCAAGCAAGACATCACTCCAGTGGTGCTTATAATCTGAAACTCTTGTCAGGCCGGTATACAAGGCAAGGCAGAAGAAAGTCGTCTGTAGAGTTGGTTTTAAAAGCAGCACACCTTTCCATGTGAACCGTCGCTGAATGTAGATCTGAAGAAGGAAATGATGTAACAGGTTCATTGTAGACTGTTTATGCAATTACATGTAACTACGGTAAGTTTCAAGCACACTGTTCTGGACATGCAACCCAGCTGCCTCGACTGTACTCATTTAAAGAGAATCACTCATGCTTTTGGCGGGAAAATAGGCACCACATGACAAGAGACATGCAGCTCAGGCTCAGGGGCAATTATGTAGATAAACAAGGACAGTGTTTTCGCTTCTGTTTATAATGATTATACGCAAATTCGTTTTCTTGTGGCTGGCTCCATGCATGTGTCATGTGATCTCAATTTTCCCGCTAAAATGGTGAGCGATGGGCTTTAACCCACTAGGGTGAATAGTAAACCATTCTTTCACATGTAAACAAAGTTCACCTATTAATGAATGTCAAATGATTGTACTTTCAAATATAAAATCTGACTACAGCATATACAATGTATGTGCATGTACTTACTTGGTCAATTCTTATTTTACGTAAAAAATTAAATTCAATTACAGTCAAACTTTATCATTATGAACATTATAGTCTTGAATAGCTTGGAAACCCAAACTGAAACCATAAGAATTTCATACATATGCACGATGTCACAGAGCTACATGTATGTACATGTAAGCATGTGCTTATAATACTTATGAACCATAATGGTATTTGGAACACTAAGTATATAATACATATATATACATACCAAGAGAAAGACCATAAAGTACATCGACATTGAGGTATGCCCAGACAGAAAAGACACTCTGGAAAAAAAGAAGAAAAAACGTTAAAAAAATACATGTGTATATATATTGTAAAATTAGTCATTTAATTTTATGTAAAATCAAAATATTTTATTCCAATCCGAACAATGTTAGGTTTGGTTTTGACACCTCTCTCCATCTCATAATCCCAAACCATGATCAACTGTGAACTGATGTTTTCATCTGAAGAGCAATCCAAACATGGTTTTTACTACTCATATACATGTACCCCTCCAAACATTGTTAGGACTGTAAAAATTATCAGTTGGTATTTATACACGGTCCCTAATTGTGAAGTGCTTTCCAGAAGGGTTGGGACAATTTATGCATTTTTAATAATTCAATTACCAGTACTTCACTTGCCTAATTATGCCACAATGTTGTACATGCACAATGATGCACTTTCCCAGACAGGATAGAACATACCACATCCTTTGATAGACCAAGTGTGGATCACTGGTTGGAATGTGAAATAACTCAACGGGCCCTCTGAGGTGGAGAGATCCTTCGATCCATCGAGCCTCAGGCAGACACTTTTGCACTGAGCTATGCCCCGCTCCCTCCTAAACTGTGTTGAGGTATCATTAAACAATATATTTCTTGCAACAAGAAATGATACTCATAAACTATGGTGTTCCTAAAATCTGTATGAGAGATATTTGAATCATACCTTGCTTCAGTGATTAAATCTTTATCTATTGCTGTGCACACATCATCTGTGACGTATTTGGGTATGCCTCCTGTAGAACAGTTTGCAACAGACCAATCAGGTTGACAGACGGCAAAGAAATGAGGTCTTAGCCGACCAATAGAATACTTAGTAATATTTGTAATTAGGTTTGTAACACCTGCTCCAAAGAAAAATGCTACCAATATCTTGAAAACATCCTTAAAAAATACTTCTATGATTGGTCTTCGTTTCTTGGCAGATTGTTTGGAATTGCAAAAACTTATTAGGCACTCGCATAATATAATCTGAAAAGAAATAAAAATAATTAAGATCTATATTAAATTATTACCATTACGGTAATAAAGTGTCACAATGAAATTAAAGAGAAAATAAATCGCTAAAATTAGTTTGTAGGCCATATTAAATATTAGATTAGTTGAGAACATTTACGAGTTAGCCATATGCATAGCAATAATTATGGCTATAATGATCACATACATTGTAGATTGCTTCTTGGTACATTTATGCCTGTTTGTAGCACATTTTCAGTTTTACAAATAATACATGTACATGTATATAAAAAAAAACTTCCATTCTCGAATTCTTTCCTTTTTTTGCATATTAACAAAATGTTTCACTTTTTGCTTGGTTTATATAAAACAAATGTCTAAGTTATGCTGTGATCAGGGGTCACCCCATCCTGTAAATTGTAATTACATTACACATTTACATTTATAAACATGTACATGTATACATGCATTATTATATAAAAATACAAGAAAATTAAAATTAACCTACACAAAGGCAAGGCAAGGCAAATCCAACAGTGTACATCACAGTCACTGAAACTGTAGAATCCTTGAATGGGTGCATCAAGCTCTCATCGTTACAGAAAAATCCACGTTGATATGGTTTGGCAACTTGGCGGATGACAATGGAAACTACCCAGACTGAAACAAACGATACATGTATATATACTTGAGTCTTGAATAAGTTGTGATTAAATGGTGAATCTAATGGTTAAACAGTGTTTCAATTGGAATGGGTGAATGAATGAATGAATGTTTTACGACACCCCAGCACGAAAAAATACGTCGGCTATTGGGTGTCTGAATTATAATATAATAATAATTATATTATTATGGTAAATGATGATAATAAATTATAAAAATCCGGTGTCCAGCACCGAACTATAAAAAACCAGTGTCCAGCACCGAACAAACAATAATGAAACTAAAAACAATGGTGAAATTTAAAACAATTATGAAACTAAAAACAATGGTGAAATTTAAAACAATTATGAA
>JAUTCZ010044821.1:0-12177 GCA_032273805.1 Melanodrymia brightae | reverse complement strand
TTCATTTAGTATTTTGTACAAAAACCAGTCTAGCGTGTACTCGCGATATATTTGTTCTCTGAACACGCCTCTGGACTTATATAAATAAAAGCCAATGGCTAAGCTTACATTTAAATGCCTTGAAAAACTAAGCATTGTTTTAAATGGGTCAGCAATATTTTTTTTTTACAAAATATTTTCTCCATTTGAAATGCAAACCAAACATGCAGGGTTGATGTGGTTTTCAGAAGAGTGTATTGTAAACCATAATACTTGAGCAATTTGTGATGAATATCTATTATAAAATTAAGTGACTACAATAGGCTGTTAATATATTTAATTTTCAATTCTATTCAGCTTACCTCGGATGATAAATCGTTCTTTTCTGCAATCTCCCCTCTGTACCACTGATCTTTAATCTTGACTAGACATGGTTTACCCACATCTGCAGACAACTCCAAGTCTTCTTCAATATCTTCAATATTACACAGAATCTCTTTAACCGTTGCTAACTGACTAGACTGCTCCGACAAACGAACAGCAAAGTTTTCCGGAGTGCCACCTTCCACCACATCAAGATCATATTCTTTTTCCACCTGCAGTCGCAGCAGAGGATACTGATCATCAGCGACTTCGACAACTGTAGTGGATTCAAGCAGTGGCTGACCGAAAAACGTGTCCTCATTTATTGACTCTATGCATAATGATGTAGAATCATTGATCGCCTGACCAAATATTTTGCTAGCACTTTCATCAGGGCACCGATTGCTGGGTTCAGAAGAATTTAGCAACACATCTTCCAAACCAAGCAGCTGGTCAATGCGCATGCCACTGTCATCAACTAACTCAACAGTGACAGTATTCGCTTTCTGTGCTATCACCATGGCCACAAATTCTTTTCCAGAAGTCAAATCTTGAAACCTTTTCGATGCACTGTCTGTCCACGAGTTACCTACAGGCTTGAAATCAGCCAAGCAACAATGAAAAACATTCACCATAGAGCCAGCAAAGTTTGGAGCCATATTCCACAAGTCTGTAAGAGGCACGGTTTCTTGTCGTCCTCTATCTACAAGTAACACACTGACGGTGTCTTTGTCAACATGGATAACTTCAGCCCTGCAGAATCGATTGTCTTCTTTACTTTGAACAATGACGCCCATTCCTGGTTTGACATCGTCAGGTTCAACTTTAGTGGAGCTTTCTGTATGATTTGTCTGAATGTCGTCTTGTAAATCTACCAGTGCCTGGGTAGAAGATGCCATCTGGCAGTAGAAAGTGCTTGGGTCACCGACATGAGTCACCAATACATCATACGCTTCACCTTCGTTCAATTCACTTTGTATATACCTGACCAAAAATAAACATAAAATTAGTCAACCGAAATAGAAAACAGAACATGATGTAGTTAAAATAACCAAAACAAAGTGCTCAATTACTTTTACTGTTCATGGTAATTTTATGGGTTTTTTTTCAGATGCTACAGGGAAATTATATATATTTTCCAGTTTAATACTATTTATTATTATTATTATTATTATTATGTAAAATGGATTCACACATTTAGTACATTATCAGTATAACTCAGCACATACTAATCCAACAGATTTATTACTCTTTAAAAAAAGTACAAGAAAATGTAAAATGATGATTCGTATAAGACAGAAACAGTATTCTTAGCATTGAAACTTCGTGTCATGTATCGCTTAACCGTTTTACCCAGTTTGATTGTTTAAGATCTTTTGACCAGTATCCCTCACCACATTCATAAGATTGAAATAGGTGTGTACATACACTAACAATAATCCAGTCTATATAAGGAATGACTTATTTCTTTTAGATTCATCGAGGTATGAAAAAAAAAAACATCCGCAAACTGTGGGAATCGGCAAAGCCGTTCGCACAAAAGTTTGCGGATGTTTTTTTTGGTTCATAACTCCATGAATCTAAACTAAAAGAAATAAGAGTATAATTAAATTTGAAACATATTTATTAGTCATAACAAACAAGATAGTATTTTATTTTGAATGTTTTCTTTGGTTCTAGCACAATAACGCTCAATAATACAAAGTAACACGTTTTTTTAAAACTATATTTATTTTCATGAAATAGAAATGGAATTGGCGAACAGGCAATGCCTATTTCAACGCCTTTCAAATAATATGACGTCATCGGATGTTCTGACAAAACGAAGTCAACAGGAAGAGTACAACATTACTGGAATTTGGAATAGTTCCCATATGACGTTATTTTTTTACGTTCAACGAGAAATGAACAAAATGCATTGTTACGGGCTGGACCAATGAGATGCACTTAAATTTAATTATAAGTAGTTGTAAGAGATGATGGTTATTGTTTATTCAGACATCGAGTATAACAACTGTTTGAAGCCGTTCCTGTCATTTTTGAAATCCAAAAAAGACAAGTTACAGATTACACATTTATTAATAAATTAAATGTCACTGAATATGAATTTGAAATTGTGCAAGTTGTGCCTCTATGACTTGTTTTCTTTTTCTTTAAAATAAAAACAACTTACCTCAATTTTATTTGACCTTCAATTTCTTCAGAACACTCTTCAAATTTGTCTTCTTGTTCATCTAGTTCATCCATATTCAACTTGACCGGTGTTTGTGTGTCACTTGTATCGGAAAACACACGCTTGACCCGTTTATTGATAATAGGTGTTGAAAATTCAATTCCATGGCCTTTCTCCATGAGTTTCTGTGTGACCGACAAGCCCATGTGCACCAAATTGACAATGTATGTTCCATCATCACCATCTCCAAGCACGTCCATCAACATACTCCTGCAATAATAATATATATGACATACTGTAACACAGAATTGTTTTGCAGGCATTTTAATTTTGAGGTCTTTGCAGTTGTACATGATCTGCTAAATATGGAATCTTGAACAGTTAATGACTAAACGTAACACTGCTGCCCAACAAGGGATTGACCTCACATTCTGCATGTTAGAAATTTACGCCACCAAACCAATAAAACGAAAAAAACTAAAACATCTAAAAATGTTATTTGTGGTGAAGACTGGCTCTCAGGTGTCTTCAAATGACATCCTGAATGCAGTATTAAATCCCTAACAGTGCCATCAACATTTAGCTCAAAATTGCTAAATCCTAGTGACCAAAAAGTAATTTTAGTATTTAAACCAAGTATTAACATCGCTCGGACAATAACACCTGTTAGAACATGGAACAATGATGGGACAGGTATGCCGTTTTTTGCACAAACCAGCTGCAAACAAAAATATTCCTGGAAGAGTCAGAAACAGCTGTGACAACTTATCTTTTCACAGAATACTAAGTTTCTCTTTAAAACAACATTTGCTCATTAGAACCTGCTTTATTCCATTGCTTTAAAAACTTTTATTTCAAAATTTTCTCAATGTGGCAGTTTTTCTCAATTGTTTAAATCATGTTGTATTTTAGTAAGTTATTTCTTACTTGTCTGCAATCAAATCTTGAAAGAACACCACGGCCTCATCACTCCACTCTTCTTCGGATGACTTGACACCTGCGAGGCAACATTCGACAGCTAACTGAGGTATACTCAGAAACTGTTCTGGAAGGATCTTCAATGCTGAGCAGTCAACATCATCTGTGTTGCCATGGTCAATGTAATACACAGTGCACTTGTCACCTATGTTGGTTATCTTGCCTCTGTACCACGAATCATCTTCACCATAGACTGCACAGAGCTGTCCAATTGCTGGACTCTCAAGAACCAAGTCGCCTTCAGCAAGATCATTGAAAGCCTCAAACATGCTGTTCATTACTTTGTTCAACTTCTCTTTCTGCTTATCCAGCTGGATGTAAAACTTGCTGGGAGATTGTACACTAGAGATGAATACAGACAGCCTCTGACCTTCAGTAAGACACAAAGGATGACAGATCTTGGAGTCAGTTTGATCCAAACTGTCGCGAGTCATTGAAGTGGATTTTGCTTCATCACATTTCTCATCATTAACAATGCTATTTATTACCACTTTATCAGATGCAGAGGAAGATGACTCATCTACTGAATCTTTTACAATCACTGCAGTGCAGAGTTGATTTTCAATCAATGCAGCAGAGACATTTTTATCACCATCTAGCACATCTACAATGGCTACATCATGTTCATCTTCAATTATTTTACGTCTTAAAATAACAGATACAACTTTCTCACTTGTCATTTCCAACAGTGCATCGGATGCCTCATCCAGTTTATCTTCGGCAACATTAACACCGCTTAATTTGCACTGCACAGTCTGAGCTGGAAGCTGGTGGTATTCTTCCTTCAGCTGACGGATGTTACTCTTATTGATGATATCTGCATTGCCATAATCAACAAAATGAACCCCACAGCTCTTTTCGTCAATTGATGTTATTATTCCACGATACCACTCATGATCGACGCTGTATTTTGCCACACAGGCACCACCAAGCTTTATCCATTCCACATTAATGTCCGGCTCATCAGCGTAGTGTTCACCTATGACTGTAGAAAGGGATGTCAGATCGTCTTCAGATGATATTGGCTGGACATAAAAAGTGAAGATGGACTCCACGTGACAGATGTGTACTTCTGTTTTCTTGCCAAGTTCCAAGTCAATAAGATTGTAAGGGCTTGCTAAAAGGAAAGACAAAAGATAATTTCATTATTATGATTGCCTGTCACACATTAAACGCATGTTTTTATAAAAAGGAAATAGCAGCACAATCTCATTGTATTAAAATTCAATTAACAAGTTTTAAATTCAAACTGTTCATGTGGAACTTCAAAATGTTTATACATGTGCATCTATCAAAAAACACCCTAAACAAACCCTAGGCATACGACAATCTTTAACCTGCACATTACGAACGTCCCAATATAATATTTTGACATGGCAAATCATTTAAATACAGAATGTCTAGGGTAAAGTTCTTTTAAAATGCTTTGTGCTGCTGTGAAAAACAATGTCGTCACAAAATGTTTACACGTATAATAATTTTGTAAATGCAACTTTGCTTGTTTACATGTGTAAACATGACAGACCGACGATTTCTATTGATGAATACTGTACAGCATGTTTGAATTCACAATGTGAACTATTGATAATTTCCTACACCCATACAGGTCCATAAAATTTAAGGCATATGTAGAAATACACATGTATGTAAAATGATAGCTCGTTGCAACTGAACTTTAGAAAACCCACCTGACTTACCTTTAGATTTTTCAGACTCTGGTACAGGTAGGTGTCCAGTAATACTGCTACCATCGTCAAGATGAAGCTCAACAGCGAAGATATCAGATGTTGAGATCACCTTCACAGTTAATGGTTGATCCTTAACCACCTTGTCAAATGCATCAACAGACTCTTTCGTCCAAGATGTATAACTATGGAGTTTACAATGGTAGGCTAATGCTGGTATCTGTAAGTGCTTGTCAGATAGATGAACCATCCTGGATTGTGTAATGACATCAGTGTTCCCATAGTCAACAAACCGCACGGTCACTTGATTGCCAGTCAGAGATATTACTATCGCTCGGTACCAAGCATCATCTTCTGTGAATTTGGCACAGCAAATAGTACCGACTGCTATTGGAATAATGGTTTGTCCACCACTTGCATAGTCAGTTTGTAACTCTTCTGTTATATTATTTAGTTTCTCCTCCTCGTCAGAGAGTTGGATGTAAACAGACCCATCAGCATCAACGAAAGACGCATATCCAGAAACTCCATCTGAAAGTGTCTGTGGTGGCAGCTTGGCTTCTACTGTTTTAGCATCCTGAGATGATTCAACTTCTTCTGGTGGTTCACCAAGTAACTCAAGTCCAATGCTTCTAGTAAGTTCAACATTGTATGGTGAAGTCTTCGAAAGAAACTGCACATTCATAGTTTTGTTTTTTGTCATTTCCACAAACTTCTCTTTTTGTTCATCTGTCCAACCTCTGAAATTTTTTAGAATGCATTCATACGAAAGTGCCGGAAAAGATATAAACCTTCGATGTAGGGAGAAGATGCTATTGGTATTCAAACTGCAACAAGTTCCTAAATCTATTAACTGAACATCAACTTCACCGTCCTTGACATTCTTCACTATTGCCCGTTGCCAAGCATCGTCCATTGATTTGGCACAGTAAGCATTGCCAACTTCAATCTTGGGTGAATCTCCTTCCTTTACACCGACATAGTCAGACTCGAGTTCACTCTTTACTTGACCAATCAATTCCTTGTCTTTCATCAGTTGGATGTAGAAAACGCCACTGCTCAATACATTAACCACTTCACCTGTAACCAACTCTTTTGGGGCCACCTGAACTGGAAAATTTGTTGGACAAAGAATTCCAGCAATATCATTGCCTTCCAAATTCTTCAGCTTCACATCAAATGGAGGCTCATGTGAGCAAAATTCAGCTACAATATCTTTATCAGCTGTAACTTCTGCCAAAATATCCACCAATTCTGATGTCAGCGAATCAACTCCTACTATTTTGCAAGGGAAAGCTTTGGGTTCTTGCCACAGCAGTTCTCTGTTGAGAGGTTTCAAGTTACTCATAGCCAGTGTGTCTTTATTGCCAAAATCTACAAACCTCACAGTAACTTTATCATCAGTTACTTCAATCACTTCAGCCCTGTACCAGGTTTTATCTTCCGTGAACATGGCACCACATGCATAACCAACAGAGTTATGAGCTGTTCCATCAGGAAGTTTCTTAATTTTTTCACTTGTATCCATAACACTTTGAATGTTCTTACTCTGTTGAACGTAGACAATATCTCCTTCCACGTGTGAGATGTACACATTGACATGTCCCCTTGGAGATACAGAAGCTTTAAACTTTTGTTCTTCAATTGGAATGACTTCAATTTCTTTCTTCGGTGGAGACGATGGGATCTTCTGTGCAGGGGAACCAAAAGAAGGCTTCTGAGGGCGTCCACCAAATGATGGCTTCTGTATGGTTTCGTCCGAAGATGACAGTGTTGGTTTCCCAAAACCTGGTTTTGAACCAAATGATGATTTTGGCGACACTTTCGTCTCAAATGATGGTTTTTCAACTTCTGCTACGTCAGATATAAACTGACTTCTCAGGTCTGTTCCACTGTGTGAAATTCTGACTGTGTAAGGCGCACTTGTGCCCAAAAACGTAACATCAAGTTCTTGGTTTTCAGTGTCATCAGTAAACTTTTTCTGGGCTCCAGAAGGCCAAGAAGCAAGATTGTCAAACTTACAGGCAAAAGCAAAAGGATGCAGTTTACAAAATTGTGGCTCCAATATTTTCAAGTGATTCACTGACGACATGTCAGTGTTTCCATAGTCCACAAATCTGACAGTAGCACACCCTCCAGACACCTGTTCCACGACAGCTCTGTACCATGCTTCATCATCTGAAAATTGGGCACAACAAATTGTACCTTTCTGAACCATGGTGGTAGGAGATCCAGAACTGTTGTAATACTCCATAAGTTCTGCTGATAAATTAACAATAGCTTCATCATCTGATGCCTTTTGGAGGTAGAATGTTCCATTTGAATCCACATGACTGACATATGCTGCCACAGGACCAGCAGGAATGAGCTGTTCCTTTAACACATCAGATTTTTTGGCTCCCAAAGGAGCAGCTGGGAATGCAGCACCTTTTTTGGCAAATCCTTTTTCTTTCAATTGATCACCAATATCAACCTCTCCTACAAACAACTTAACAGTTTTAGAAGACTTGAAATTACACATCAACTCCTTATCAACAGTCAATTCTTCCATAAAGACAATGGCATCATCTGTCCAGGTACCATCAGATGGTTCAACATCATCCAATGAACATTGAATGGCAAGAGGAGGAATAGCGAGATGATTACTTGAAATCACTTTCACACTGTCCTTCTTAATCTGGTCTGTATTGCCATAATCAACAAACTGCACATTAATTAGATCTCCTGTGACCAACATGATCTTCCCTCTGTACCAAGCTCCATCTTCTGCATACAGTGCACAACAGGGTTGACCTTCCTTGGGATTTGTCAGAATTGGTTCAGACACTGCGGCATACTTCTTGCTAAGTTTATCCATGATGTCATTCAACAGGTCATCGACATCTGCATGGACATAGAAGAGTCCAGGAGTTTCTATGTAGCTGACGTACACCTGCTTAGTTGTACCAACTGGAACCTGAGTTGGTGGAAAGTTTGTTCCTTCAGCTGATGGGGTAGATGCTCTGGAAATATTAAGAGATGGAAATTCATTTTTCAACATGCTGATGACAGACTGGCCAGCATCAAGCACATCCACAATCAAAGTTCTACCTTCAACACTCATAGCTTTAATGACCATCTCTTTTTCAAGCACCAAATCAAGGAATTTTTCATTAACTGCTTCTGAGGAAATTCCGCTTGACATGCTTACTGCAAGTTTACATTGAATAGCTTGTGTGGGAATGTCCAGAAACTGTTTTTCGATTTGGCACAAAACAGACGGGTCAATAATTTCAGAATTTCCATAGTCAACAAAATGTACACTAATGCCAGAAGTGTTAACCTCTTTGACTGCAGCTCTATACCAAGCATCATCAGCACTGTACTTTGCTACACATGGATATCCTACACTGGGAATTTTTATTGGAACACCATTTCCAGACGAGTAATTAGCTTCTAAGCCTTCCATCAACTCATCCAGTTGTGCAGTAAATGTTGATAGCTGGACCCAAAAGCTTTGTGTGGAATCAGCATGAGAAATGTACCCCTTTTCTAAGTGTTTAGATGGAATGCTCACTGCATTGGGAAACCCAGACTTTATCACAGTGTTTGTTTCTCCAGTTGGGTTCGTTTTCACCGCATCAGAAGAGGTAAGAAGAGATGCCACATCCTTACCATTTGCATTTAGTTCCACAATATATGAACTTCCGGCCAATGAAATAAATTTGCAGATAGCACCATCTTTTGTAATGTCCTCAAGTAAACTTTTCGCGTCTGGAAGCCAGTTTTGCTTCAAAGTTGAAGTACCTTTCAAACTACACTTGAAAGCATAAACCGGTTCTTGCAAAACTTCTTCGGTTGCCTCTTTCAAAAAACTAGAAGGCACACAATCAGAGTTTCCAAAATCAACGAAGAATACATCATATTTGCCACTAATGGAACTTTTTATGACTGCTCTGTACCATGCATCATCTTCAGAAAATTTAGCCACTAGAGACATTCCTTTTGAAATACTTTTCACCTGAGCACCTTTTGAAGTGTAAATGCCTTCAAGTTTCTCAACAAATCCATCAAGTTGTTCCTGTTTTTGAGATAACTGAACCCAAAACTTTTCAGGACCATCAATTGCAGAGAGATAAACCTCACAAGAACTAGGAACTTTCATGTTTGGCTTTGGAAAACTTTTACAAGTCACTGTTGACAACACAGCGTACTTCAGCTCGACAAGCTTGTCGCCGATATCAAACTCTTCCAAAGTATCTCTCAATTTAATTTGCATCACTCCTTCTTTGCTTTTTCCTTGAAGTGTTGCTATCATTGATTTATCGAGAGTAAGAGATTCAAAGTCATCTAATGCTTGATCCGTCCATGACGATGTAACGGGTTTTACATGGCAGAGACTACATTTGATAGCAAGTGGAGGTTCGGTCCTTGCATATGGCAACATCTGCTTCAATGAATCGAGGGGAACAACGGCCATATTTCCATAGTCAATAAAATATATGTCAGACTCCGCAGGTCTGATTGCAACAATTTTCCCCCTGTACCATGACTGATCTTCAGGAAATTTTGCTACGCATAGCATTCCTACTTTTGGGTGATCCACAGTTAATTCCTGAGGAGACAGCTTTCCATAGTCTAAGTTTAATTTTTCTATGAAAACTGACATGTTGTCACTGCCCTTCACAAGATGGCACCAAAACTCTGATGGAGATAATGCAGAGGCAACTGTCACTTCCGTCTGACCTTTAGACAATTCTATTTTCTCGTTCAATTTGTCGTCAGCATGAACTTCACCAACATGATTTCTATCCATACTGACCATGACATGAAGGTCTGCATCACCTTGACCAATCATGATTGTCCTGTGACTGGCCTTACTATCAGAGTCATCAAGGCACATGGTGTTGGTTTTCAATCCAAATTCTTTGTTAAGATTCATGCCACTAGAATTTGTCATCTCCAACATAAACATTCCGTCACTGTTGATATTAGTAACTAAAGCAGTAAAGCTCTGATCAAGGGAAACGTCCTCAAATTGTACTATATGTTCTGGAGACCAATAGCCCTGCTGAGTGGACACACCACGAAGACTACATGGAAGACCCATAACTGGCTGCTGCAAAAACTTGTCTTGAATGACTTTCACATTGCTGGGCTGGACATTTTCAGAGTTTCCGTAATCCACAAACTTGACAACAACCAAACCACTGGCAAGCAGACCTGTAATACAAATACAACACGTTTCAGTTTAAACTCAGTAAACCTTCGTATTTGACCAAAATATAGGCATAGATTATAAGAAAAAACTTTTACTTAAATTTGGTAACAAACCTTTTTACTAGGCATAGCAACAAAAATTTGCTTATTTCCTATTTATTGCCCAAAAAAAGGAGGGTATGTAGGCATCCCCATATTCAAGTTAATATTATCTGAAATTTTCCTCATTGCCACTGATATTATAGCGGATTACTCAATAAATCTATAAACTGCAAATAAAATAACAATCTGTAACTATGTGTGTTCACATGCTAACAATTGCTATTTAAAATAATTTATCAGGATTGTATGTTTAATGGGTATTGAGTGTAAATATATTGATCTGATTTTTGGATAGTGATTAAAACGAAACCTGTAGGCATCTACACAAAGCTATGACAAAAGGGACGACTTCAACTTTCCAATAGTTAAAGAGGCCGAGCAGCATTCCATCTGCTCCAACATATGGTGTCTACATACCAAAACTTCTCAGGTACTTTAAGGTATGTTAATTACGTGTCAATTTTAAGCAGTGTGTATTTCTGGCTCAGTTATTTCATCAGTTATACCGTCCTTTGACTGGAGAAAATGTTCAAAAGTTCTATGGTACACATTTAAAGGCTATTTCACGATATGACATATCATTGACACAGATCATATGATACAATACCTTACATGGACCTGTTTTCGGCATTTTATCGTTATAATAAAGACAGCAGACAAACAATATGGGCTGTGCTTATGACGTGTGCTACCGGGGGAGCATGATACGCTCAACTTTCATGAATCTAGTTAGAGTTTAATCAACCATACAATTTGGGGCCGGTAACTAGGAATTCCCAACTTAAAAAAAAATTCCACCCAATTTTTTTTTTTTACATCGATACAGCACAAATGACTGGATAAAAAGAAGTCCTTTTCTTTATAGTATGAAAAACAACTATCACTCTTTTAAAATGAAAATACCCAATTAATATAAGACATCCCAATGTTGACTACTGCTAACAAAACAAAACAAACAAACAAAAATTCCCCTTTTTCTGGCGAACACATTTCCCCCCCAATTTTCCAAAACGGGACCCTAGAAAAATGGTCCAGATTATACCTAGCTAGTAACATCGTTACTTAGACAGTGAGTCATGATTACATGCAAATATTATTAAACCTCACACTCTACCAAAACAAGATGTCCACGAACATAAACGGTCACGAGTAAATTGTTGACGCCCAACTACCAGACTCATGGAGTGCAGGAGGGCAAGTACACACACCTATAATCTCAGCTCGGTGCCATCGCTTGTATTCAGAGAACTTTGCAACGCATGAAGAACCTAGAACGAACTGTGACACCAGCTCATCAGATGGACCAAGTGACGAGTAGTACTGGTCAATATCGTCCATCATGGACTCCAATGCTGCCATGGTTTGATCAAGGTGACAGTAGAAGCACTCTGGGTTTGTGATGTGACACACTGTAACCGTTTCCTGTGTGCCGACTGGCAGACTCATCTGCATAAAGCTAGACATACTGTACTGCCTCATGTTTGGTCGTCGCCCAGATTGCACCGATTTTCTGTAAATAAATAATATGCATTATAGAAACACGTTGCAGCAAAAGAAATTCATTATGGTTGAAATTTGCAGTGTTAATTATTTTCATAAATTATGTGCTTCAAAAGTAAAGTTTGTTTTATTTAACGACTCCACTAGAAACACATCGATTATAAATCAGCGGTTATTGGACGTCAGACGCATGGTTAT
>JAUTCZ010044810.1:0-12180 GCA_032273805.1 Melanodrymia brightae | reverse complement strand
GGGGGTGGGGGATTGGTTGACCTCCTCCCCCCGTGACTTTTTTCTGTTTTCGTGAATACAAAATTGCACCTCAAACTTCGTGCCCCACCATAAGCCTACACTACCCCACCCCTCAAAATCCTGGCTACGGGCCTGATTCAACTTCATCTGAAACAAGTGAAAAACGTAAAGGATCTATTATACACCGGTAGACGCTTCTGCACACCAGTAGAAATGTAGTTCTATTACACACATGTTTTAACACACCAGCCGACATGTTTTAATCCCAGCCTTATTATCCCGTGACTGAATGAGTTATATTTATGGCAAACTGCCAACTATTTTAAATATGCTTGGTGAAGTGTATCTTTGACGACTTGCGTCATAATGGTTGTCTTAGAGTTAAAGAATGCCTATTATTGAACAGAAAGTGATATGGTATGGTTGTGCTGGCTGTAGCGGAATGTCCGAGTTAAGTAATCAGTTTAGGAAGACGTTATTCAGCAGTGCCTTTACCGCAGTGACCAGACTCATATTGGCTCCGGTCTAAAAGGAACAGAAGTCCGTAGGAATATAGGTTCGAATCAATGTATAATTCTATAGGACCTACATATCTAGAATTCCTAGTCCAAATCAGACTTGTATAAAACATATAGTTTTATTGCACTTTTTCTTACATTAACTCTAGGACTTGTAGGTAATAACTCGTTTTATGGATCAAGCTATTTGTTTCATTCCATAAAGATTTATTTTATTATTTAATCCGTTTTTTGATGATATTACCGGACTTGCATTGCAGACAGACCTGTGTTTCTTTCACACTGGCAATACACGTCTTAATCATTATTCTTTATTTTTACTTTCATCAATTCTCTTCGGTAAATCAGTCTGTGGGAAAGTGCATATACAATAACCTGTGATGCTAATCAAATAGAGTAACCTAGGTAGCTGCAGCGGTTTTCTGCATGTGTCGAAATAACCGTAAATAAGGCATACACTAGCCGATGCACAAGTAATTGTGTGTAGATCATTGTACTTTGGATCGATTTAGGGAGGAAAGGAAAACAAAATTATTATATTTTATTATTATTATAGATTTGTTTTCTCTGAATTTAAATAAAACTATATCACATTTGTTAGTACGTTATTAGATTTATCAATTATTAGTATATGGAAAGAACTCTGTTTTTTTAAAAACTTTTTATTATAACTTAAAGTCTCAGAATTATGTTACATTGTGTGGACGTTCCACATGTTTTGGTGTACAAGTCTTACAACTCTCTTCAAATTGGTATTAGTTATATTGAAAATATATTCCGATAACACGACTTGACCCACTCGACTCTTTGCGAAGACATTGCGTTATCACTGACTCATAAATAACCGCAGCTGACACGCTCATTTGTACTAAAATAAACATTAAGTTTGTCTGTATAGCTATCACATTAATTAATTAATCTCCAGCTTCTATACAGCAACCGCACATTGGTGTTAATACATGGAATCAAAAGAAATCCGTTGTTGCCATATAACTTACCCATTTTAGATTACTAGCAAGGTGAAAACTTTCGAACCGTTCTATGGCAGACATTCAGAGGCTATGTCACGATATGAAACATCATTGACAGATGATGAATGATATACAGTAATATCTTACTTTGCCTTGTTTTACGATTTTTAATGTTTCGGTGAAGACACCCGACCAACAATTTGGTGTAATCACTGCTTTGGCTGTGATTCGTATGTGATTCGTCAGTACATGCCATCTCGACTTCGTCGTAATATCTTTTTGACTCTGCCTTGTGCAGAGATACGCATTTGGCCATGTCAATGTTTTGTCGTTTAGATTATATGCACTTTCCCAAAAACTTGAACCACTTGTTATTTACACTAAACTAATACATGGGTCCATGACATCATGCAATACAATAACAAACATAGATATATAAAGTTCACTGACCTGGACATCTTCAAAGTTGGTGAAGAGGGACCCCTGCGACGGCATCGTTGACGTCCTCTTGTCAGCAGCTGAGTAATCCAGCCCCCTGTGGGAGGGTGAAGAATATGGCGAGTTATACACAATACACGACGGCAACAAATTCTTAGACATGATGATTCCTAATAACACGATCTAATAACACACAATCACGCACACACACAAGAGTCTGGTGTATTTCACAATGTCATCAACGCTAACAAGACTTGACCATAATTAAACATCGGACACAGTCCCGCTGACCAGAATAAGAACAAGAGATTGTTCTGACCCCATGGTTGTCACGGTCAAGCTCAGATCCCAACAGAAGGGGCGAAGAGATGGTTATAATATCACAATACACAAAGGGTAATAAGATTACGTCAGGACAAGAAACAATAACAAACTCTTTCATTTTAGATTCCTCAAATCCATTGTAAGTTTATCACAGAAAGTGTTATTCCCAGTTCCAGCATTGATGACAAGGTTTGTTGTACGTTCCTAATGATGTCTCAATCAAAACAAAATGTTTCCTCTACTAAATCCCATCGAGCGGTAAACAAATTAGCTATTCCAGATATAAGCCGTGCAAAGTGGTAGGACTTTGTCGTAAAGTAGTATCAGTTCTCCTGCAAGGGCTTGCGTAAAATTGGCTCCCTTTTAACGATGATGATGAGCGGCAACACAGCCGTTCCAGCAAAACACAACGCAAATATTGAATATGCCGAACAGACAGACAGAGCGGCCGGGTCCTTGTTAAACATATCGTTGATTTACTTTCAAAGACATTTGCTCTGTCTGGAAGTGCAAAATAACTACATACATTGCAACTACCGGATCATCCGGAATCGCTGGTCAGCTTAATGGTTGTTTAAGAATGGACAACGACACATCTGCTGTTTGAATTTCCATTGATCAGCGCACAAATGGACACTGTATATCTGTCCCAGCACATGACAAACATGACTGACTCAGTAACGGTATTAAATCAAAAGAAGCAATGATTTCATTCGTTGATTTAGGCTGAATTGAAAAAAGTGTATGGTTACGTGATGAACATATTATTTTCAAACGGAAAAGTTATATTTGTTAACTAATTAACCGTGACACAAGGCAAAGAGGACATTACGAACAACCCGTAATCACATTGAGATTTATTTGACATTTTAAGACATGTCAATTGTTTATTAAAATTATTTTGCATTCTATAAAGTAGAAACACGATATTAAATTGTGTCTATCACACATAGCAATTATAGTTGATACTATACCAACAAGAGTCCATAATATATTTACAGTCTTTTGTTATTATTATTATTATTTTTTTTTTAATTGAAGAAATTTGCGCACAAAGTGTTATTAAAAATAGCAAGTTTCTTTGGTAAGCGATCTCCAATATACACAACGTTGTTGGAGTATCAAAGTCCTCTGAACATATCGTCTGCTTGAACCAAACTCGATTCAAATTGAACGTTCATATTCGCAGAAAGTATTACATTAATTATTATTCCATTGTTTCAGATCCCATACTTGACATTGTGATATTAAACACTGGTTTAGATAGCACTTTATGCACATGCTGCTGAAGTTTGAGAACATCTCTACATTTCAATTTGCGTTTACGACTATCACAATATTCCATGCACTGATCAAATAACCAGTTATATTATTAATAAAAGATGGAATCGTTGAAAGAAAAAACAACGATTCGTTATCAAGCAATATCAGATTTGACAACTCTCTCCTTTAATAATCTAGAACTTTATTTTTTGTCTTTATTAATAAGCACAGCACATAGGCACGAGCTACCAGAATTATTAGCTTCCATAGGATGAAGAACGAGTGCAATTACATGTCTTTCCGCGGTTCTAATCTGCATTCTGGGCATTGTTTTAGGAGATATCCGGATATTACCTCCCCCAGACACCGTGTCTCTGAATAAACCTCATTTCCATCTCGGTGCAAAGTGCAGCACCTCGGAATAAAACCTCTACAGATATATTCTCATTAATGATAATCCCAGCCAAGCTGTAAACTCCTCGCAAATAGAAGGAACTATTCCAACAAAGAGAAGCAAGATTAATTAAATGGCTTGAACAACGGACTATTTTCCAAACAGTTGTAAGCCAAACAGTGGATTTGTCTCATGTGATGACTATAAATTTAGTGTCCACGCAAATCCGTCTAAAACACAGAAGTCTAATTGTAGAAGTCTATTTTCCCCCGATTGTCTCTTTTTACATAAAACCAAGTGAGTAGCATTACAATTCCCAGACAGACATCAGTATGAATAATTTTATTTGTTGAAATCGAATCACAGTCCACTTTTCACAACGTCGGAAGAGATTTTGTGGATGCCTATAGCCAAGTTGAACATTAATTGAGTATGTGTATTGCACACACAACCGGCATTACTAACAGCGCTATTGATAAATACAATTCTTAAGACCACTCAGCCGATTTGAGGGATTTGTAGAAGATGAGTTATAGCTTATGAATCGTCTGCAATATATTAATGTCATCGAGTCCATTGGTTTGAAAACGAAAGGGGTTGTTCAACTGTGCGTTAAGGCGGATAGTGTACGGTCTAAACGATAAAATACATATATCTGCACAAGGCAGAGTCGAAGGAATGTCAAGAAAGAGTACCTTTACAGCCAATTCTCAGCTATAGCCGATGAGTACTCAATCAATCAATCAAATTAGCGTGCTTTAGTGGTGTCATTAAAGGGGCATTTCCGAAGTTTAAGACGGACGCCAGATCAGGAAATACTATTTTAACTTGTTTCCCGATAATGGCGTTTTTCATTACTAAAATTAATACGTTCTTGCTTAGAATATCAATATTTGTCTATTCAATATGTTGGATGGTCGTCCACATGTCTGTAGCAGGAAATTAATAGGAACTTTTACATACAATAATTTGTTCCGTAACATTACTGTACGCAAACGTTCAAGGACCATATGAAAGTAATACAAACGAGTTGGATATACATAATTATAGATGATATTCCCCAACTGTCTTGTGATATAATGTATCAGCACGAGTTGATAAACAATATAAAATCTGAAATATCGATATTCTAAAAAATAAAATAAATTGTAATTTTAATAAATAAAGAGGCTCTAAAAGGCGGAAAAGTTTTACGATACTAATTGGTGCGTATGTGCTGTGGCATCCGTCTTAAACTCGGTAATATCTCGTTAAGCAAAGAAATTATAACCCAATATACATTCAATCGAACAATCTGAGAAAACAGACGATTGTCTGCCATTGAAGCACCATCAATCATCTAGTTACTTATTCAATTAGCTGCCAGTAATACTACAACCCATGCCAATATAATTATTATGTAGCTGCCCACTATTAAACAAGTCCTCTATATTGCTAATAGTGCAAATTCTTTCTCGATCAATTCTCTTTACACACTGAAGGACATTTTGTTCATGTCTAACAATCTGATTGTATGTAGTCAATTTTCCATTCATCAGCGTTTTTCTTTTAACTACCATATTGACATCATTATAGGCAGTATACTGACGTTTTCTCCAGAACTACCATGGGTGACAAAGATTTACAAAATAACAGCGTTATATAGAGTATATTAAACGAGCTACCATGTATTATCAAGTTTAAGTGTCACGGGAAATCATTTTTATTTGTCACGATATTTAGCGAACGACTAAAATTAAAATGATCTCACGAGGGACTTAAACTTAATAATACTTGATAGTAGCGAATTCAATATTCTATTTATTACTCCAGACATTTCATTGTGAAACTCTTTTCAAAACATATTTCACGTCGATGTCATGCTAGAAATAAAGACTATGATGGCTAGTTTTACAGGATATACATGACGTCATGTTTACTATTTGTGACGTCATATTTTAGTAACGTTCTTGTCAGTGACTGGAATGGTTTGAACAATCCAATCAAATGAAACGCTATACCATGCAATAATTGATAATTGTCCCCGGTTAGAGTGCCCGCTGGGGTAGCAACTATAGGATTCATGCCGAAAGTCTTTTTTGATACGGGAAATATCAACAAAGTCTGTATTTGTTAAGGTTCTGCCGAGACCGATTAACTAGACGTTATGAATATTTTCCACGTTAAAAAGCACGAGTTGGGAAATTCTGTTTATTCTATAAATCTTGTAAAATACGACTTGCTGGTTTTTAAACAAATTACGTGGACGCAGACCTTTATTACACGTGTTAATACATCAAAATAGCTAATGGGTTTGTGACTGTCAACGGTAAAAGGTACTCAAATATAGCAACGAACGCCGATCTTATTGATTGGAGTATTAATTGGTAATGGGATCTTGATCAATGGAAGAGCTTAAACCTGAGACGTGCGAGGTCAATGGATCGATCCTGCTCAGTAGACATGTTGTTTATTTCCAGTTCTAGCCAGTAACTATTGTTCACGACAGGTACATGTTTATTAAAGGCATTCTCTCGAGTAAAGGACGGATGTAACCCAATGTGCGAATCTAATGCTATTTGTAATTTATTTCTGACCACAAAAGCTTTTCTATTGTTAAGGTTAACATTTTATCGCTTACAACATCAATATACTAGTATGTGTATCAAATATTTTTCCATTACCTCGGTGTGGTCCTTCGAATTTTGCCAAGAATAATTTAGTAGCACACTGGCAACAAAGAATATATTATATAGAAACCAGATGGCGCCTCTGTTATTATTCATTTAGATTCCTGTGCCTTTCACAAGAAGCTTTTCCCCAACATAGCCAAAATTAATGGTTATACATTATAATCCAATGTGTTTCTGGTCATCCAAATTGTTACAATAGCTTAATGTGATCTCTTATTTAAAATATGAATTGTCTCTATAAAATATATCCTGCAGCTATTCGAAAAAAAAACGGATAGCCGATGTGGCGGCTAAGATATGATACGTGTTAAAATAGCCGTGTGTTTGATATCGGATAGCTGATAATCGTTAAGGAATGTGCCTTAATGATGTCATTAAAGACACAAACTACCATCAGATTATCGTAAACGTGAAAATAATAGACTTACGCTGTGTGGAGATATAAATAAATACTAGTATATGGACAGCTCTCTCTAAGACTGGCGACTGTTTGAGCAATACAATCAGAATGGTGATCTGTATTGAGGACTAAACTATCCTATAGATTATTATTTAATCGAGGTTAGCTCATTTAGCACGCAGTCTATGTTGTGGGAAATCTGGCGAGGATGAAGAGCTTCGGTCTGAACTGAATTTGCGTGAGAGAGAAACCGAGTTATAGCACAGGAGAGCAAAACGAACTGTTAGAAACGATCACAGACACGCTCTGACCGTGGCGGCGTTCAATGCATAGCGCACAACTCATCAGGAACAAAAACAGATCGTAGTAACATTGACGTTATTAGGTCAGAGAAATGGTTAGAGAAACGCGTGCCAAGATTAAAAGACTAACCAAACAGAAAGGGAATGATTGCGATGATCTAGAATCAACATGGATGATCTTGGTCAAATTAATTACCTAATTGCCCAAAAAAATGAATAAGATGATGATCTTTTGTACAAGATGTGCTTTTCAAAAACAAGTGGTATGTTAGTTTGGATTTCTTTTCATCTTATTGCTGTTTTTATATAATGAGTTTAATATCAATCTAAACTGGCTCTCTGAAGACGTGACCAACAGAAGAGACAAGGGCAATTTGATCTCCTTCGATCTATAACTATATCAGATTGACACGAATGATTCGCTCCCAAAGAGTTAATACCGCGGGATTCCGATATAGCCATGCACCATCATCCACAATAAGCAAATCAGCAAAACTAAGTGGTTAACTGTCATAAGGCTGACCCATGTCAATTGTCTTTCCCATCCCCTCTCTGGCCCCAGAAAAAAATGTCGCCGTCGGGCAATGATAATGTTTTTATTGTAACAATTTTCTCAGCCCTATAACTGACTATCCCTATTGCCTCAAAAATGAAAGTGAACCTCGCACCCCTTTCACGCGTACGTATTGGGCCTATTGAGTTACGGTACCTAATTGTTATGGATAATAGCGGAATGTTTATTCTTCCAAGTTCAGCAAAATATTTTTGATTTTTGGGAAGCACAAAAAGAATTTGGTTCACCGTAAAAGGGTGCAATTATCACTAAGCAGCGCAATGGTTAATGCGCAGTTTAAGGTTTGAGAGATTGAAGGATCTATCCAAACATTAGAAGTATTTTGTCCATCCAAATCCCAGTGCAATAAGCTTTCTTGCATAAGCCAATAAAATCTGCTGCAGTGTATCCTATTTAAGTGTATTATGTTAATGCATAGGAACATTCTGAAACAAGGGAATGGATGTTTCACCAATAATAATAATGTCAGAGGTGCTGATATGGTGGAAACGGACATTGAAACTATTGCTAGTATTTTAAAAAATCGGCGTTCGTGGAAAAGAGAAAGATTAAATGAATTTCTCTACTGGCACATGTATTACACTGACCAATACATGTACATAAACTTACCTCCAGTCACATCAAGATAACTGGTATTTACCGCGTTTTATCGTTTTGATTTCAATCGTATTGAGATTGTATCGTCAACATATTCTGCGTTTGTTTTCTTCACGGCGTGAAATGATATCTAAGGGTATTTCTTTTTATCTTTATCAAAATATCTCAACGATAATGTCTTGTACAGATGCACGGGTTTTATCACGAAGATGCGTTTATCGTTCCCTAGTTTCCCGATTTTAACGGCCTGATTAAGATCTGTACAGTAAGTCGTAACATCAATTTATCCCTGGCATTCTGTCTTGTGCTGAGATACGATTTTAGATATATGTGAAACAGAAGTAAAAAGACAGTGAAAGGTCTCTCCGCAGCTGTTGTAAATTGCACCTTGTATAACTAGTTCTGCTTTGATAGACAGAACGCTTGACATCTGTCAAATAGAGGTCGCTATGACAAATCCAATTTCCGAAACGTGAACATCTTGTATGAAAGAATATCCCGAGCAATTCAATCCAGCCTTATGATTGACGATGATGTCCGAATTAACCCCGATTCAACTCTTCCAACTGAGTTCGACATGCGCACAGAAGACATTATTTTAAATGGAAGCTACACGAACAACTATTAACATAGCCAACTGCATATCTTGCTGCAAGAAAAGTAGGGAGGACATTACAACAACGGCAAGATGGCAACTGCTCCTAAATCACAGCTGAATCAGTGGTGATGCCGGGTGTTTGCGAAAGATTGAGCGTATCCTGCCACACCGGCGGTTACCATTGTAAACACAGTCATTTTGTTTGTGTCGGTTGTTTTTATTGATAATTTATTATGAAAACGTGTGGAAAATGTCAAGGCAGGGAATTGCGTCAGACATCATTTGTGTCAAGGCAACGTTCTTGCCGTTGAGTCTGACAGATAGCACACATCATGAATACAGCCCCTATCAACTAGTGTGACATTTGGCTTACCACAATTGTGAAAACGTACACAGAAAGCCCAACTGTGGTACTACTATTTAGGCATCTAAAGCTAAACATCAAAACCAATAGGACAAAATCACATCTCAGCACAAGGTAGAGTTGAATAGAGGTCACGACAGAGTTCAGATGGCATCCACTTCCGCTTGTCAGTCAAAGATGTGATAAAACCTGGTTGATAAGCACTGTGATGTTTCCGATATAACCCCAGCTAAACGCTTCCGGTTAGGTATCGCATGCAAATAGAAGTTGTTTATGACACTTGTGTTCTGCCAGAATTAATCCCAGCTGAACACGTCAAGGTTGTTTAACACGCAAGCATAAGACACGCACAACCAAACTATATGCCTTGACCTTGATAGTATGATCCTACTAGAACAAAGTTATTTCCTTTCGTTGATACAGTGAGGATATTGGGTAGACCACTGGCCACTATTTAGTGCCTAATTGACAGAACAGAACAGAACAGAGCAGAACAGAACAACGTTTATTACACTCCGGCCAGACCACGATCGCACATATGATAGCATGGTCGGCTATGGTATTGTATTTGGTATAATGCACCCTTAATAGGTGCTTGTTTTGAACAGCTATTGGTCAATATTTTGGTGGTAAATTGATGATGATTTTCAGCATGGTAGTGCCTTATGCAACATCCATGACAAAACAACATTATAGTTATCGCTTTTACACGCCTTGTAATATCTATACATTAAATAAATTAGTTACAAATTTAGAAATATGTGAAACATGCAACAAAACACATCTGATTAAGCCCTGCTGAGGTATTATTAGACTTTAGCGGTTTTCATTTTTGCATGTTGAAACTTCGCATTAAGTACAAATCTAAAACTTGAGACATTGTACAGAAAACCAGCTTGTTTAATTCTGGACTTGTAATATGAGAAAATCACAATAATGTATTTACGTTGTGTCTCTTGCATCTTGGCGCCAGAACAAACGATTGTATTACACGTTAATCACGTGACAGTAACAGGCAGACGACATACAGGAATATTGTTTTACTTCCTCTTTCTGGAAATAGCGAAATCAAATCATTAATGTGGCTGTTGTAGAGTTCTTTTGAGGCTATTTCACGATATAAAACAACACTGATACAAATGATGCCTGACGCTATACCCTACTTTGACTAGTTTTGTTTTTTCCCCATGAAAACACCAGAAATAACCAAATGGCTGTAGTAATAAGAGGGCCACCGGTGCAGCAGTATAAGCTCACCTTTCGCGAACCCCTGCAGTACATGTCAACTTGACTGGCTGTGATTCGTCAGTACACGCAACCTTTTGCTGGTTTGATTCCTGAGTACATGCCACACTGACTGTCTGTGGCTGTGATATATTAGTACATGCCACCTTTACTTAGTTGTATCATTCATTCGACACTTACATGTTCAGACATCGTTTTGTCGTTCAGATTAGGTAATAAATGAATTTTTGAATTTCATTCTATGATGCCATTAGGTTAGATGATGGAGAGACTACAGAGCAATTGTGGCCAATACGACCATGCATAGACGGTGAGAGTTTGCGCAATCTATTGACAAACAAGTGTTAGCGATGTTTGCCTCATACGACCTGACAACCTCGAGATTGCCTTTCCAATCAGATTTGCAGCAATTGTCAGTAAAGGTCTTCACAATCAATGGCATTGAATCGCGAATCACAGCACATCATGCCAGATCTGCGTTCCTGCCTTTTCCACCCCGACCTGTTTATTGCTTAATAAATGGGGTTGGGGTGGAGGTGAGCCGTTGCATTATATTTGCTTTTCCAGAAGATTTCAGAATACTAGTATATTAAATTATATTTCAAGAAGTATGGGACTTATTTTTAATCAGAATATTACGATACGCTTCAAATCACTTTCATTCAGTTACTAGCAGGGTAGGATATGATCGCTTTTCGCGATTACTATGCGTCATCATAGTTTAAATAATGACGTTTAAAGTCCAACGCAGACTTTGAATTCGAAAGTTTAATACCAAAATGCATTGTCTGCGGCCAACCCCTACCCTCCACCATCCCCTGAAAATAATGTCCACCAACAACATCAAAAAATGACATCGGTCATAGGGGAGGAAGCGTATAATATAGTTAAAGTCTTTAATAATAATTACAGCATACATGTCTTTATCACAATGGCAGTGAAATGCTCGTATATTTTATTTAAAATTCAAGTTTCAAACACAATCAGAACTTTACTTTCATGACTCTTGAAGACATTGAAGACAAGAGAAATTCCCACAATGGTTTTATATTGACAAAGATCCAGTCAGTGTGTTGCATGTCACGTTGTCATTTTCGATAACGACTGTGACAACAATGAGCGACGACGACGACGACGATGATGATGATGATGGTGACGAGGATGGTGATAAGGATGATGATGATGATGATGATGGTGGTGGTGGTGATGAGGATGATGATGATGATGTTGGTGATGATGATGATGATGATGATGATGATGGTGGATGTGGTGGTGATTATGATGATGGTGGTGGTGGTGATAATATTGTTGATGATGATGATGATGATGGTGGTCGTGGTGATAATGTTGTTGATGATCATGATGGTGATGATGATGATGATGATGATGATGATGATGATGATGACGATGATGATGATGATGACGACGACAACGATGATGAAGAATATGAATATGATGATTATATGATGATGATGATGATGATGATGATAAGTACGATGATGATGATGACGACGACGACG
>JAUTCZ010044799.1:0-12180 GCA_032273805.1 Melanodrymia brightae | reverse complement strand
GTGCTCATGGTGCGGACAGCGAAGAAAAGGTGTCGCTATGAAGTGACTTATCAATAAACGCATGCGTTGACAGGTTGGCATCGCCATAGATTGCTTTTGTTTCCGAAATTATAACGGTGTTATTCTTTATCGAAGACTGGCTGGCAGTGCACAATGTTTGTACGAAATCGCGAATCTCGTATTTTTACGGAAGCCGACGGCCCGATGCCAAGGTTGAAGGTGGTTAACCCCTTTTACATTTGCATGCGTGAACGGAAAATTTGTTTAATGATCACTAGCTTTATAGTTAGTGAACTAGGATCAATGCGGTTCATTTCAATGCAATTAAATTTGTAAAATTATTTTTGAAAAACAGCGAGTCAGTTGTGACTCGTACACAATGAAAGTGGGAGTCACAGGTCCCCAAAAACGCGTCAATACGCGTGATTTACGCGTCATCGCAAACCCTGATTTAACACAAGCTGGAAGATAAAGATAAAGTTTGTTTGTTTAACGACACCTTTGGAACACATTGATTATTAATCAGCGGTTATTAGACGTGAAACGCACAGGTATATTGACACTTGGTCAGAGGAAACCTGCTGCTGCCACATAGGCTACTCTTCTTCAAATAACACCAAGCTATCTTTTATGTGCACTTTCCTAGACAGGATAGCACATAACACAGCCTTTGATAGACCAGTAGTGGATTACTAGTTGGAACGGGAGATAACCCGATAGGTCCCCTGAGGAGGATCGATCCTTTGACCCATCTAGCCACAGGTAGACGTTTTACCGCTGAGCTATGCCCCGCTCCAAACTGGAAGGTATTCACAAGATCTGATTGTGTTTGGCTTGCACTCACCATTGACGTCGGCAGACCTGGTGAGAATGTCAGTCTCCGTACTTAGTGCTTCATCACGGATGTCAAGCACATCATCGGCAACAGCTGCAGCGGTCGCTTCGGCCTGCGTCGCCTACATCGCACAAAGGAAATGAATGTTTATTTAATAACATTACAGAAAATAGTTCAATCATCAGATATTTGATGTCAAACATACATCGTTATCACGTCATAGGGTCGGGAGAACATTCTGATGTCACATAAGCTACTCTTTTTAACAAGCAACAGTCCTACGTATGCACGCACACATGCAAACACACATATATATATATTATATATATACTGTAGATCCCTCTTACTTGTACTTTGTGCATAAAAAATATGCTATTTACCAGTTTATACAATTAACTATGTAATTAATTTAATGACAACTAATAATGCCCATTAATAAACAACTAAAAATATTTAATAAGTACTTTTCCTTCACCATAAATAATCACCAACAGATTGACAAATGTAATTCTAGAGATAAATTAATAAATATAAGTTGTAGAACATTGAAGAATAATTTTACAATGTATTATACTTTTTTTATTTCTCGTGTTATTAAAACTAGCTAAAGTGATTTATAAAAGAGATTCTTAGATTAAACCAATGTTCCTACCCTGTCAAGAGTCCTCTGGGCCGTGTCAGCCAGTTTGGCAATATCAAATGGAGGTAGAGTTACACTTTCCTCATCCTTGTACAAGCCCTCGACATAAGGCTGTGGGTCAAAGAATATAACAACTATTAAAGGAATTAGTTAAAAGATTTTCGTACTAAGTTAACAGCTCAACATTCATAAATCAAGATTTTAGTGATGTTAAGAGTAGTCTCCTTTATGACTGTCCACCTCACAACTGTCATGAAGGTAGGGTGTCTGGATTAATGAAGTCTGGATAAATTAGGTTCCACTGTCATTAAAATAATAAAATTTGAGTAATTCATAGTTGACATTAGCACAGTAACTTCCTGTCAGTGCAGACTAGACTGGTCAATAACTAACAATTGTTTAACCTAACCTAATCAAATTGGAACCTGTATTAAACAGCCACCTGTCTTTAGAGAACAGTTTTGTCTAATCTACATGCACAGTACATCATATGTAGTAACCAACCACCTGTCTTTAGAGAAAATATTATATGATACTACATGTATCGTATATGGCTATTTAATACCAGTTGGTCTGTACGATGCACATAGAAACACATAATAAATCATAAATATCTCTGAGAACTAAATGTTTTTTATTGGGATTATTCCAAGAATCGTTGATATTACAGCTATTTTTCAGCTGCTATTACAAGTAAACGATTACCCTGAGTTGAGAGACGGTCTGGTTAATTTGTGCAAGTTTCTGGAAAGCAGCAACTCCAACTGACACACTGGCAAGCTGTCTCCGCGTTACTGTTACGTTCCGTTCCATCACATCGAGGTCGTCTAATAAGATGTTAACACACTCGCCACATTCTGCAAATGAAGAAAGTCAGTCAAAGTCACTTCGATTGACAACCAATGGATAATTAATACTTATATAGTATGCTGTTTATTATAATCATAAGGCAATGATGAAAGTTTTTCCCAGTTATACATCAAACTATGTTAATTGTTCTGAATAGTAGTCACGTGAACAACTGATTTACGTCACCCAGCGATACGTCATAGTGTATGACGTATCACTTTTTTGTGTTCTCCGCTTGTTCAGTGCAGTGCGTGTGTGACAAAGGTGTGTATTAGGCGGAGTGAATGGGTACAAGAAGATGGGGCAAATGTAATTATGTTATCTCTTTAATGTTATTAAACTTATAAAAACAATATGTACAAGTTGGTTGTTCACAGTGACGGATATTTACCAAAACAGAATGTTGTGAAGATAATGTTCAAATTGAGACTCACGTTGGCATCCTCTGTCTGGGATGAGCACCCAGCGAGACAGACACTTGTCACACATCCGACCTGTCACACCTGGCAGACACTGACACCGACCATTCTCAGGGTCACACGTGATGGCGCCGTCAGACAAACAGTCACATTCTGCAAACAGAAACAAATAATATCCCACAATAATACATCAGGCATGTATTTAGAGACGGGTTCAATGGGTTCATTCGAACACTCCAGTTGGAACAATTGTATAAAACATTCACCATATTCAGTACACTGTTTCAAAACAATTAGTCCACTCTTATGAAAAGTACGGTATCAATTTTCGCTATTGAAGGTCCCCTTTTTCCTGCAGTTTTTACCATACTGTCAATAGTTTGTATTTATAACTTGTGTGCTAGGAACAGTTTTAGCCTATTACGAATAATTTGTCAATGCATATGTTACGAAAAAATTTGCATACTGTGCATAGCTAGATAGGCACAGTTTTAGAGTACTACAAATAGTTTGTAAATAGTATGGTAGGAGCAATTTTTAGCATACTACCAATAGTTCGTAAATTATATGTGAGTGCTGGAACAAGTTGAACTTACTGCGAACTACTTGTAAACATAGGTGTTAGAAACCATACTTAAAACTCAACAACTTTAGTGGTCTACATGATAGATTCTGAGTTGACCAAGTACTTTATTTTATTCTAACATGTGTATTGAAAAAATATATCTCACTCTGACATCCGCTGGGTCCATAGTTCCAGTAACCATTTTCACACTGGTCGCACTTCTGTCCCACAACACCAGGCTGGCACGTGCATTGACCTGTGCGGAGGTCACACTGAGGGTCAATGGATGCTGCTCCACATTTACAGTTTATACAACCCGTACAATATTCATATCCATAGGTATAGGGCTGAAACAGAAAATTTCTGGTTGTTTTATATCAGTAATATTTGTTTGTTTTGTTTTTTTATTTAACGACGCCACTAGAAACACATCGATTATAAATCAGCGTTATCAGTAATATATGTCAGGGAGAAAAAAACAAAAATAGCGAACAATTTTAATTACCAGGTCCCTTGATATTAGCTATACAAAAGAAAACCTGTGCGCTCTTACTGAACACCTAATACAATCGGGTCCTATATTAGCTATGCAAAAGAAAACCTGTAGACACCTATCACAATCATGTTGCATGTTATTAGCTATTAAAAACCTGTAGACACGTACCGCACACCTATCACAATCAGGTCCTATGATGTTAGGTTTACAGACACAGACTCCATTAGAATGGTCACAGCTTTCAGATCCACAGTAGGAACATGTACAAGCTGAAAGAAAATAACCTCATTAAAACTTTCACAACAAGCAAAGGAATCGGCAGAGTAAATATCCATTGTTTAATCAGTGGCTATTAGATGTCAAATATGTGGTTATTACAAGGAAAGGAATCAGTAGATAATGTAGACCGTTTACAGTTTAATGGAATAATCATGGATTTAATAACACTATATAACATGTAAAACAAATACATTAGCTTAAGGTCTTAAATAAAACATTTTGTAATATTAAATCAACGATAGCATGTACTGCTACCATACTAGGTTTATCTCCCTTCTACCATATTCATGTTTTAACCAATTATCCCAGAGTAATTATCTACTGAGTGAAGATGTCATTTCTTGTCTTTAGGATAGACTCGCCTTTTGATGTGTGAAATTACAGAACTAGGCTTTTTAGGTTTTCAGCCACTCCATCTATATATAGTCCATACAGTTTACATGCATACGACACACCAGAATTTTCACATTATTTAAATCAGCCATTGTAATACATCACAGTTACTTTCTAGACAACAAAAGAATTACGTGAGCAGTCCTTGTTTCGGATGGCGTCACCGAACCACCAGTCTTTGCAGATACCACAAGTGGAGCCGGCTGTGTTGTTTTGACAAATCAGACACTGCCCAGTCAGTCGTTCACAGCTGTTAGGATCATTCACGTCTATATTGCCACTACAGCCACATGTCTGACAGTAGTCATTCAATCTGGTCGGATCACCATAGTGACCGGATGAACATCTAAATAAGATAATCTTTGTGATAAATGTATAATACTCAATATCATTGTCAAAAGCTTGTCATTAATTATCATACCATTTAAATGTGATGCATTCGAACTAAATCATCCTTCCACCCACCTCAAATGTGAGATCGATCTAAAAACATCAAATATTCCTTCGGTTTCAAGATTAGTGTAGTGGATAGACCACCAGGCTCAAGATTGGTAGGTACTGGGTTCGAATCTTGCACGAGTTGATGGGATTTTTAATCACAGTACTAGCTCCAACCATAGTGAGTGTTTTGCAAGTCAATGGGTACACCACTTACAAGGGCCAGTGTACCACTACTGATTAACAAAGACCATGGTTTGTACTGTTCTATAGGAAAGTGCATATAAAAGATCCTTTACTACTTATAAAATAGGAGTAGGGAGTTTCCTCTCCGAAACTAACACTAACTTCTATCCTGGACAGGCAGTCGAGGCAGCTAGACTGCATGTCTAGGACAGACATGCTTGAACCTTAATTTGATATAAACATGTAAATATGCTATAATTAACCAACTCTATTAATGCCAGACAATTCAGATTCAATCAAGTTTATCATCGTTTCGATTTAAGGTGGTTTTTTTCATGACATAATTCAAATGACTATAATTTTAGCCTGAGATGTAAATTGTAGTTAACTGAATGCCAAATGGTTAATTTACATCCCTGCAGACAAATGATGAAGCAAGAAGTAGCAAACACTCACGCCTGACAGTTGGCACCAAAGTAACCCGGTTTGCATTCACAGAACGTTCGTAGACCATCGTCAGAGACAACGCAGGAAGTCGCAAAGCTAAACACAAATACAAACAAACCATCATAGAACAAAGTAGTCTTCACATTAACAATACTGTAAACACTACAAAGTCAACGAAGCATTCTACAAATGGCTACAGTTATACTGACGGACAAAATTAGCCAATTACACACCTGTAGGTCAATTTAGTGATATTAGTGGGTTTTAGCTTTATTACAAAATTTGGTATTATGTAGATATCTAGATTACAAAAAGCAAATTATGCAAAAATAAGCCAAATTTTGGGACATTTATATCAAGTATCAACTATCTAAAAGTTTCATTTAAAATAAATATTGCTAGGTACTTTTAAACCTTTGTTCTCTATTACAATTCGAATATCAGTTACCAAAACATATCCACTACAACACTAAGCTGGCCGGTTCCGTCACTGCTACAGCCAATCACGTCTTGAAAATCTATCTTAATGAATATGAATGTTATCTTAATATGATAACATAACACAAGTATCGTGTTTTCTCAAACAGGTGTGTAACAACGAACTAGTGCAAAAACATAAGTCTGTAAGACTGCAAAACAAATCATTATAACAAATAATAGAAATAGAAAATAAGTTTTGGATTGCTTACTTGTTAGATGTGACGGGTAGAGGGCAAGCACAGATTGAGCATGGACCAGTGTATGGATCGCCATAGTAACCAGCAACGCATTCTTCACAATGGGTACCAGTTGTGTTGTCCTTGCAATTCTACAAGACAGAAAACTTACCAGAATGACAGTAACAATAATTTTACTCTATAGAACATGTAAACATCATAGAACTACTAGCTATTTGTACGATAACATGTCGTTGAAATGGGGGTATAATAATTAAGCAATATTTTGACAAAATAAGTAATAATTTAACAGAAGAGCAAGTATTGCAAGCAAATAACGAAGAAACAGGTAAACACTCACCAAACATTCGCCTGTGAATGGATCACAGCTGTCAGCATGGCCGTTACATTCACAAGGAACACAGATGCCCAAATATGGTGTTGTGTGAGATCGATAGTAGCCAGTGGCACATTCCTGCAATTAAAATATAATTATTATTATTTTAAAACTGGTGATTTCATGACATGCCATAATATAAATTCTTTACAGATAAAATATATGTAGTTTGTTTATTCAGTCTGGCATTTATCTTATAACAAAGATGACCCAGTTTATAACAGATGTAGGAGGATTATACGAAAATAAAATTTAAAAATTGTAAATCCTGATCATAGTATTAGATAGTTAACCTGAATGACCATCACATGTGTAACTTGTGTTAAGAGGCGATTAATACCTCGCAAGATGTTCCCCTGTAGTTGGGTGGACACTGACACTGTTCCACATCCATAGCTGCATCACCAGGCCCAGTCTCAGTCGCTTTCTCCAGTGAAACTTCAGTCAATCTAAAACAATCAAGATTCAGTTAGTCAACTAATAGAAACTATCTGGTGGCTTAATTAAAGTAAAAAATACTGCACATAATTAATGACAAAAGCAAAATAAACACGGTCAAGTGTTCTTAAAACATTAATAAACAAAATATTTGTAAAATAGTAAATCAAAACCACAGTAAATTGGTAGATTAAACAGGATTGTCGAGCTGAACAAAAAGACACAACTTGTTACAAGCAAGGAAATAGGAAGTTGAAGCCTTTGGTCACATGACCAGCTTAGTACTACTGGGAAGTCTCGTCTGTTTTAAATTTGAGTATTCATAAATTCTAACCTTGCTTCATCAATGAGGGTGTAATATGACGCACGTATGTGCAAAGCCTGCAAGTTGACTAGGATCATCATAAACTGTTCTCGGTTCACCTCATCACTGCTCAGCTGGTGCACAAAGTTGTACTGAAATTACAAAATGACAGCCACACTAAACGAGATCACTTTTACAAAACCAAAAACAAGTACCGAAGTAAATAAAATATTCGAACATGCATTAGCATTTAAGTATTATTTAATACATTTTATACAGCATCTTTGGGTTGGAGCCGATACTGGCATTAAAAATCTCATATACCATGAATGGGATTTGAATCCAGTACCTACCAGTCTTAAGCATGATGTGTTAACCCTCACACTATGTATTGTGAAACACATTGAGACTTATGGACAGTCTCTAACTCAGTACCTCATAGAGTCGCAGCATCACGGGCGTCTGTGCATTCGGTGCCGGCTGCTCCACGCTGTTGTGAACTATCGTCATGTTGTTACCCTACAATACAGAAGAGCACTTCGTCTAGGAATTCACCAGCAAATTATTTAACCACAAGTTATTTAGTGGCAAACATTTTGCTATTATGATATATAAACGGTCTACACAAAACATTTCTTATTTAACGACACCCAAGCATTTTGTCTATTATGTAGTGGCCATTAGGAGCCTACAAAAAATAAAATTGTTATACAACTTTTAAATTTTGCCCTATAAATTGATGTTAAACGCTGAGGCTGGGAATTTTTGTTCAGTTATGTTAAACAATGCAAAACAAAGAAAAGTATACAATTAATGTCTAAATATACTTACAATAAGTACAATGTCAGGCTTTATAAGACCCTCGGAGCTGTCAGGGTTATCACGTGGAAGTGTGTACAATACGGTGTATGAGAGCTTGCTACCATAGGATTTGATCTGAAAACATTAAAATACTGATAACATAGATATATTCAATACAAAAAGTATGCATATAATTAAAGATATAAAAAGTCTGCTAATAAAGTATACTGACCATTAATAAATGACTAATAAATGATGCAATGATCGACAAACCTTATTTCCAAGGAATGAATTTGGGGCCACCCAGTACATCGCACTCTGAGGATCCACAATATTATCCTTTGCCTTCACTGCAATAGTTGTTCCTGCTTCAATAACAGCACCATCAATGGTGTTAGTTATCTGCCAGTCCAACATATCAGTTATCTGAAATACATAAATTAACACTGACAAGAAATAGTCTTCTAGATACAAACAAATAATATCCTAAAATATTGTTGTTACGGTGAAGTGAAACCAAAAAGAAAACAACCAGAAGAAAAAAGTCAAAATTAGATGTTTTTAAAAACTAATTAGACTGAAATATGACTGAACATTATAAGATGTAATAACTTTATTGCAATACAATACAATACAATACAAAAAGCTTTATTTCCGTGTCTATATATGGTTTTTAAAAAATATATATATACAGTCTGGTTGCCCAGAAGTTTTAAAGCTAATAAACTATAAACTATAAATTCTAATTATGAAATCATAATGATAATGAAATGAACTACAGTAGACTCTTCTTAACAATGCATAGTAATAATGATTTAATTAGTATTAAATTTTATGGTAATGAAATAAGTTGTTATAAATTGAACAATAATTGTACAATACAGAAATTAATGGCGACATTGTTACACTGAAATATTTACAATTTTAATCAATGTCACACAATGTGAAACGAACAGAAATTAGGCGAGCTGTGAAAACCTAAGTGATGTCTCAGGACAGAATTGTTAAAACTGCAGTGAACAAATACATTGTTTCATATTACACAGGAAAATTATTAGTGTATAATTGGATTAGAATGTGTTTCTGTGACTCGTACTTTTGTAGATTTGTTTAGATTCGAATCAGAAAAACCACACGTAATTGGACTTGTACTAAAAACTATTAACCCACATAGTTCCAACAAGAACACTGGTCATTACCATGGAGGGCCAATCAAAAGTCTAAAACAAGATTTTCAATGATGCATGTACAGTATGTTGTAGATAAAATAAAAAATAGATAGAATAAATCTATAACAGTTATCTGTTTCATGGGTGTGTCAGAAAATGCATTAGGTATTGGAAGGATACAGTGAGAACTGTGTATTACTACGTACCGTGTACATGCATGACTTGGCTTTGATTAGAGACAGAATGTGTCCGAAACTTTTAGAAATGATCACATCCCGGGTTTGAAATTTGCGAGACACTTTGAATAAAAAGAGATAAAGAAATAATGCAGGGAAGGATCTAAAGTTTATATCCTTGATCCAAAATCCATCTTACATAATGTGTGAAATTTAGGTTTAATGTTTGTTTGCTTGAGATTTTCACCAATTGATAGGAACTAATGTATTTTGATATGTTAATGGTTCCAGATGTGAAATTCAACATGAATGGTACTGATGTTCAGTTTATTCTTCATGATATCACTAAGTGTGCAGGTGTATCTGACACTATTCTCTGTGTGTGGGAGAGCCATGACCTATCAGGTAAGATGGATTTAAATCCAAAATTTATTAAAACATTTGAATTGTCCTATGCTTTTTACAAAATGTCAAATAAGCCCACACTCCGAAATCCAAGATGTTTGCTCCTAAGGGTCATCAAAAGGTAAAACTGAATATAAAAATACTGCCGAATTCTCAAATGATGTTACATGGATCCTGTAACATGATTGTTATAAAATTGTAATCGACCAATCAAGATAAAGTTGTTTAACAACACCACTGAAACACATTGATTATTAACAAGCGGTTATTGGATGTCAAATGATACAATGTTTTCCTGTTTTAACACCAAAATTTATTTTAACACCTGTTTATTTTAATATACATGTATGTATATATATTTTAAATCATAAATAATATAAACTAATCATTGACTTAAAATGTTAATTAATATAATTTTCACTTAAAATTATCTTGTCACAATCATTTCAATATTTCAACCGAATGAATAAATAGTACACCATGTGGATATATTTTCCAAAAAAATAAAGCAGAAATTTTAGACTGGTATACTGATAATAAAATATACTACCTGGTAATCTCGTCAAACATTTTTGAATGTCACAGCTCTTTCGAGGTTGTCGTATTTACTGCCAAAATGATATATTTGATTTATATTGCAATAATTGATTAACAATAACATACTGGTAATTATTTTTATATTTTTAGAACCGAATCAACACCCTGTAATGAAACATGAAGATCTGCAAGAAATACAATGGGATCGATACAGTAAGTAATTTATTTTGTTTTAATATAATTGAACAATAATATTTGAGTTTATTGAAATTATATTTCTAATATTATCCCACTTTAAAACTGCTTGGCATATATATATATGTCTATTTTGACTAGCTTTAATCTGTCCATCCAATGGTGCAGCTGTTAATTGGTTAGTTAGTTAGTTATAACTTATTTACGTGATTATATCCAATTAAGGTTCAAGTAAGTCTCTCATGGTCATGCAGTCCATCTGTCTCGACTGCCTGTCCCAGACAGAAGTTAGTGTTAGTACAATGAAATGAAGTTTTGGAACAAGAATCCAAGTGTTAACAATGGTGTACAAGTGCACAGTATATGGGTGCACGAAACCTGCTGTCAAATGAGCCAATATACAGGCACAAACTTTTTGCATGGGAGACTCACAGATTAGTAAACACTAGTGTGTAAACACCACCAGAGCGTATAAGAAATGGGGCCCCTTATGGGATCGTATCTGTAGTGATCATTTCGTCACTGAAAATTACGAAAACATACACAGGTACGCAGCTGCGTACAACCTCACACCTGAGATTACAAATATGTTTGTGTTATTAAGATATAGCCTAATATTATGTAAATGCGTGTATGCCTTTATCTAGGCTCTTCAAAACATGAACTCACACACGAAGAGTTCAACTTCCCTTCTCATTCTCCATTGCGTTTCCATACGATTTTAATCTTGTTTTAATCACCGCAAAAGATTATGGGGTTTATTATAGAAAGTATGAAACCATGCGATACATAGAGATTATTATACCAGCATGTGTGTCATACTGATTATACGAAACGAGTGTTAGGATTCTTGTATTGTACGAGCGACAGCGAGGGTAATGCATGAATCCTGGCACGAGTTTCGTAACACCAGTATGACACACACGCGAGTGTAATAATTTCTTTATTATTCATATACCATTTCCAACGAACAACGGTGTTTCCAACTGTGTTCACAAATAAAACTGCAGAGATCGCCATGGCGAAAAAATAATTTAATTTGCATAAAATATTTGCATGCACGTCGAAGCACAGACACATTCATATATGTCTAGAATATAGTTAACATGGGCGTAGCTACCATAACGCAATGTACACATTTTTTTCGACATATAACGCCAGATACAAGCAGATACTTGCAATGGGCTATGCCCCACGTCGACCAAGCTTCAGACAACGAAAATGAGTACACATTTTGTTACGTGCCTGGTTAAAACTAGTTTTCTTTACAATTTATCATAACAGTCAATGCAACTCGTGTATTTTCTCATCGAGTCTTTATAATATCAGAAAAAAACCCAACTTATTTTTTACTTAAATGTAAGCAAGAACAAACATTATTATCAATACATGGCGAAATGACGTCACTGAAGCATGTGTTTCGGTCGACCTAGTTATGATGTGTCGTGCCGTTTGTAACCAATGAAATGTGCCGTAGCTTTAGCTATGGCATGGTTTATCTTTATTGTAACGTGTGTTTCGTATGGAATTTACGAACTCGTTTATGCTTGACGGT
>JAUTCZ010044788.1:0-12183 GCA_032273805.1 Melanodrymia brightae | reverse complement strand
CCGCTCAAGCAGGTTTGACTGTATATATATAACTTCCCATGAAAGTATAACCATAAAAAAATACTAACAACTTTCCCATCGTTTTGCCAACAAATTTGTAAAATCTTAAAGATAAAAACCTAGCAATTCAAATATTATTAATAAAGAATGTAGCCAGTGAGAAAGAAAGAAAAAAAGAAATAAATGGTGTATAGATTGTGTTTAAAAAGTGGGTTATTATTTGTGAAACATTTGCTATTGATAATTAATTTATGAACAGATTTAAATAAATTATTATTTCCATGAACACTGAGATTAGGATCTCCAAATAACGAGATATTGCAAGTAAGATTAAAACAATTTAATAGATGTTAATATTTCAAAAGTGAAATAAGATTAGCAAACACATGATTGCAGGCATCTATACATTGGTACCTCTTCAAACATCAAAAGAATGCTTTCACAATATGATAAATTCATGAATCGATTGTAATACTAGTACATCCTTAAATTTATTCTAGATATTTCTACTGTCCAAACTGGTGGAGGTGGGTTGTCATAAATTTAAAACCGGTTTCACATTTCAGTAAGAGTCTGCCAAATAGCTTTGAGTTTGGCCACAGTTTTATGGTCACAGTGAACTCTCGGTCTACCCTCAGTGTTATGCCACACCTAACTGGGAGGAACAAACACTTTTCTTTTGAGATAAGATAACATTCCACACTGGACACTAAAATAACTGACTTGGGGACCCAACACAAGCATCTTATAGACTTATACCTCCTGGCTTAAAGCGACAGTAAAGATAGTTTTCAGGAATTTACTGCCTTTTTGTGGATTATGTATACATGTATATATAGAAATTAAATATATAAACCATTTTATAACACTGTCTTGTGCAGGAAGCGAATCATGAATTGTTCAGTTGAACTGAATATGGTAAATTGGTAAAAGCATTATGTCATAAATTGCATAGGGTTACTTACAATATAATTATATTATGATACAAACTTGACAAATAAATTGGTTAGTTTTTTGTTGCTTTTTGAAATAAGACAAATATTTAGCACATAATTATATTTTATACTTAGGTTGAACTGGATATAGTAAAAACTAACAATCATATTATCATAAATTCTATGGAAATATTACAATAATTGTTTGATTCAAAGTTGACAAATACATTGCGTATCTTTTTTCTGAATTTTAAAATAATACCAATTTTAGCTCAATATATTAGTATTCAATACTTAATATATATTTTATGATAAGTCTTAGCATATATTACTGTTGAATAAGTTTGTTCTAAGCTATATGTTAGGACAACTTACCCATGACTTTGCTGTGGCTCTCTGATACCAATGACAGCTGTGTCTCTCCTGATAGCACTACCATAGTCCACCTATCACTAGCACTAAACTGAACTGGCTGATGGTTTGTACTCACTTAAGTATAGGACTTAGTGTCAATGAATGCTGAGAAAAACTTGTCAAAGAGATAATCTGGCCTTAGCAACCTGTAATCACTAAGGGGTGGGCATCTGCATGCAGACAGGTACCTGGCAATGAAGGTGTGAATGACTACACTCATTAGGCAGGATTAATCCCAGGAAACACTCAGTACCTGAGCTATTGTTGGCACTTCCCTAATCAAGTTATAGTTAATTGATTTCATTTACACTCATAATGATGGGATGGTACTTAACTGCTATTACACCATTAGCCAGGAAATAGTGAACTTTCATTTCATTATTTTTTGGTTTAAGTAAAATTGAAAATATTGAAATAGTTTAATTTTTTAGATTTGGTATAAACAATATTATTACCATAAAATATAATTATGTAGTGGTTTGGGATTGGCCAACAGGCAAAAGCCTATATTAAGGCCTGTCCTTACATTTATAAATACAAATATTTTGCTAACACATGAAATTTGCTAACAAAAGAAGAAATAGGAAGAATAGTAAAGGAAAGGGGAAAACATCATTTTACATATAATGTATGTTTAATGGATAGATGTGTAACGTAAAGTAAGATAGCGGTTAGATTATCTCGAAACATTTGCTATCAATATCAGGTTCTGAAAGATAGTTAATATACTAGTATTTCTTGGATACTGAAGGAGATTTTTTCGCTGCTGTATCAATATTTAAGAGAATCATATCAATGTACTGCTAAGTCATGGTATTTTAGCAATGTTGATTTTAGAGATGATGGTAATTCTCTTAAAGTCAGTTCAATGATACATGTTACAAGAATAATGTCTTAGCACATCGTCAGTTTATGTAGCGTTTAACAGTACAAGCGACTTTAGTACATTAAGATGTTTGAACAATGTTAAAATGTTCTGTCTGTTGACGTGACATACAGCTTAGTAAGATACGCTTCCTAAATGGATTATATTAATCGTATTACATCATGCCGGGCTTTGTAGAGTTTTTTGGTAGGATGTACACTAATGTTCTTTAAACTAATGGGAGTATCTTGTTTCGATCAGAATACTAACTATAATATTACAAATATTTCTTATTAATATAATTAAGCAGATACATGTAGTCTAGATTATCAGTTTTGTAACAGAAAGTCTTAGGATTGTTTTATAAAATGCAACTAATTTCATTAAAATACGGAAACCACATTTATATCCTTCATGTCTACTCACTTACCTTCCAGCCACCGAGTCCACAGGGGCATTTCGTTCGACATTTCAACATTAAATATATTTGTAAAGAGCAGTATAACAGATTATTAATTAGCGCAGTATAACAGAAAGAGAATGCTTGTATTGCTTGACTATTTTACATTTCAGTCTTTTAGTCTTTATTTACTCAATACACAAGCATATTATTCCAACCAACCACTGTATAATAAACCTTAGTGTTAAAATCAAAGTGCGTATCATTGGTTACTCTGTTTTCTCACCTACAAGTAAGTGTATTACTGTTAACCAATCACATTGTGCTGCAGGTGAAAAGGTAGAATTCTCATCTCTGTGACTACCTGATGAACACCTGTGCTGTATGTTGTGTATTGAACACACCAAGAGGTGGCAGACTTGTAATAAAGGGTACTGCACTTGAAACAAATAGTCCTGCACTTCAAAGAAACAGTGTGCAGTTGCATATTGGACATGAACATGAATCAAAGGTGGACACTGCACATCAAAGTGTCTGTAGACTTTCATCTGTTGGTCAGTCCCAAACAATTACTATCTAAATTTGGAATAAATAAATGTTTAAACTAAAGCAACATTGTGCAGGACTTACATTTGTTTTACATTTTTAATTTGAAAACAAAAGGAAAGATAAAACTTACTTTTGTATTGGTTCTATTTGAACCCATCCCCAGGTAGTATTCATGACCTCGGTTCTAATCGAGACCTGGGTAGTGATTAAGTATTTACCGCAATAGTAATATAATACATCTACTTCACACTTTAATTAACTATCAAATATTATTGTTAGACATTCTTTTCTCCTCATAACTTTTATCATTCTCTCCCTGTAATTGTTATCATTGTCATCCAACTGCTTCAAGTGATATTGACCTACCATGTTATGTTATGTGTGGAATCCTTGTTACAGGGGATTATCACATTATTAAGTTCAAACAGTCCTTCCAGTTATTTTTATTTTCTTGTACATTGTATAACAAGTGATCTATACTTTATGGTCTCATAAATATCAACAGACAGGGAGGCATATAATTACAGTGGTTTTAGTGTAACATGTAACAGGAGGGAAGTCTTTGATGTTACTAGGGTCTCTGGCAGTGTGTCTTGGATTACAGCTATTGGATTAGTTTTACAGTTACCTATGTGTTGATTGACAAATATTTGTGTTCTGCCGTCTACCGGCAAAGACGCCAATTAAACGCTGATTGTGGGGAGAACAATAAGTGTTGAGTGTGGTAATAAATGATCAATAGTGAATATTGAGAGGATCAACAGGTATTCAGAGCTAAAGAGATTATCACTTGAAAACATTCAACTTTTACTATCTCTTATTATGTATATACGATTTCCAGTTCGATTTCCATTGATGTGTAGAGATTTTGTTTCAAATTGTCTTTAGTATGTGTGTTCACATTCAGCACTGTCGTGTTGAAAATGTCTTTATCAATATTGTTGAAAGGAATATGGTTAATAAAGAGCTATGTAGTAACGATTGCATGTACAAATATAACAGTTTAACAATTTGGTTTAAACAATATTTATTACTGTCAAATATAGATAGCCATTTGGAATTTGCCAACAGGCAAAACGCCTACATTAAGGCCTCACCCTACATCTATAAATACAAATATTTACTAATAGTAATACATGTCTAGATAATTGAAATTTGCATTTTTTAATTACAATTTAGGTATTTATTTAGTTTATTATTTTAGATTTGACTGGCAAATCTTGAATGTATTTGTGTTCTTGCTAACACTGATTCTAGTCCATGTCGCCCATGTGGTTTGCATTTGGTGGCATGTGGCCCAATGTACTCTTTCCCTGTCTCTAATTAGCACAAACTAATTCAATTTGCAATACTCAGTGAATAGTCTCATCTACTAATTATTTATGGTTAATTACCTTTACATTTCTACTAATTATTTTCTAGTTGATAGCACATTGCAAATGTGACTGAAATGTTACATATGATATGTATATAGTATGTACCTGTAAATAATAGTGTGTTTTTTAGATTTGTTACTTTAATATTAATTTCATCATAATTACATAAATCAGCATAATTATGGAGATTGAAATTAGAGAAGAAAGACAGACAGTGAGATAGACAGACAGACAAAAATGAATGAGAGAAAGCAAGAGAAAGACAGAAAGACAGAAAGAAAGAAAGGAAGGAAGGAAGGAAGGAAGGAAGGAAAGAAAGAAAGAAAGAAAGAAAGAAAGAAAGAAAGAAAGGAAGGAAGAAAGAGAAAGAAAGAGAGAGAGATGGAAAGAGAGAGAGATGGAAAGAGAGCAAGGGAAAGATTGTGAGAGAGAGAGAGAGAGAGAGAGAGAGAGAGAGAGAGAGAGAGAGAGATGGAAAGAGAGAGAGAGAGATGGAAAGAGAGAGAGAGATGGAAAGAGATTGTGAGAGAGATGGAAAGAGATTGTGAGAGAGAGAGGTACATGTAGTGTGGGTGAATTGGAGAATTAAAAAAACCTACAAAAATCAATGAAATATTTATTATATAATTATTCACATACCCACATACACAAATTATATATTAATATATAAATACATGTGATTTGTTTCAGACTTGTGATAAATTGATTAAAATTAATATGCACTAGTTTGGACAAAGTTAAAATATCAAAAGATGGCTACATAAACTTTTGTTGCAACTTTACAAATTTTAAATTAAGTAGACCATGACCGAAAATTCCTAACCTTGAAGAATTATGAAAACTTGTTGTACTGGTTTTGTTCAACTGCTCAATTAGTCTTCATTGAGTATTGAATGAAGCCAGTCCGTCCTTATTAACAATGCAGACACTTTACATTTGTTGTCTAGGTCAGAGACTACAAACAGATGTTTCCTCCATTTGAACACTTAATGACAGGGGGCTATTTGGTGTTTAGCACCAGCGTCACACCGGACTGTCTCTGCCGAGGATGGCTTGGTGTGACTCAAGTCATCTTCCAGTCTCCCCATATATTGATGTAGCATTTTACGACATAATGGTTCGCTGGTCTTTAATTTACAATCGCCAACAATCAGGCCGATTCAGTCTATTTGTTAGTCTCAGAAAATTAACAATACATCCTACTCTTTGGTATCTTTTTAACAGATGTCACCATTTTTAGGGGATGTGGGGGGTGCTTTCAAAAAGTAGAGAATTTCGTAAAGTAAAGATATTTTAGCAAAAAATGTTCACTAGTATTTGTAATATATGTTATAATCAAAGTTAAATAATAAGTGTCCTTATTCATTTCTGCCATTATCCCAATTCATGTCGAGGGCAGATTCAAGAGCTAGAGCATCTAGACTCCTTCCCACATTGCCAAACAAAGGTCCATTTTTCTGAACTTAAGCAAGTGAATATTCCGTATGGAATATGGTACAATGAAGATCAAATCACTTTTAAAATATAAATATATATACATTTTTTTATTCCTCCCCTCTTTCAAAATTCCTTGATCTGTCACTATAGTTTGTTACATTGATCACAAGCATAATGTGATATTGTAATTTTTATTATTTCTATGAAGAATGATTTAATGTAATATTCTTCAATATACTAATTCCATAAATTTATACATTGTAGGCCTAATGATAAACTATTAATGGAAAAAATTAAACACTTTAAATTTGCATCAATTAAATTGTATAATTTTGTTTCTTGTCTCCTGTGTTCAATTTATTATATGCACTATATAATATTAATGCCCATACACAAAACTAACATGACAGGCATCACATAAACAGTGAAAAGAAGACATCTGTTGTCCATTGAGCATGTTGACACATGAGCACGTGTTTTGAGTGAAAACGTTGTAGACACGTGTTTGGTTATCCATCAATGTAAATGATCCAGGTAATGGATAGTGAAGGTTGTTTGAGGAGGATGTGAGGATGTAACCTAGTGTTAGTGCTCTCTTATTGCTCCCTTAATGCTCTATTATTGCTCAGGTTGTAAATTCATAAATGTCATCCTATTGGAATAGTTATGAAGCTTCATTCTGCACTAAACAACATGGTATGGTACTCCATGACCTTTGAAGCACAACTTTTGGGTTATCTTTCAATAAGTTGGGGAAATACTTCTTAATTTCCCAGCCCACTGCCCACTACAACTCCCATCTCCTTTTTTTTTTTTTATGTTTTCATTCTCAAAAAAATGGCTTCTAAATAAGTTTATTCCATCACAATATGAAATCATAACATTATGCTTCATTCCCTCACAATATTAAGGGGGAAAACAGATTTTGTAGTTAAAATTTAAATGTCTGATAGTATAAAACAACATTTTGAATTTGTTATGTGGAACATGGACAAATGTGACTTGTCATTAATGCCGGAGGTTGGCTGGGTAATGTGGTTATGTTCACTTGAGTGCAAACCAATTGAAGGCTACATGCATTGATGGTGCTGCCAACTGGGGTGGGATTTACACCATGCCCGAATGAACCAACACAGATGAGGAGTTCGGGTTTTACTTTCTGTGCAACCACTCATTAGGTGATTCCATTGAAAATAGCTCAAGGCATATCATTAGGACAGCTAAACAAGTCCTCTGTAGCCCTTGCTTTTTGTTCATTCTGTTTGCAGTCTTGACCTTTTGTGTATTTTTGAAAGTGATATCAACTCATGTCAAAAATATTTACTTTGGGACCAAATGAAGCAATCAGTGAATGCTGAAAGTTTTCAGTCTGTTTGGTTCTAGCTATGTTACCTTTTCATATTCAAGTTACAAAATAAATTATTGAAGTATTCATAATAACCTGATTTGTTTAACTCCTACTTGCCTTAGAGCACTAGCTTAACTACACTTAATTTACTTGCCAAATTCAGACTCATATTTAGGCTGTTGAAAGTTTGCTTTGTTTTTAAAAAAAAGCTACACACAAAGAATTAAAAAATATGGATTTAAGATTTATGCGTTCACCATAAAATTTGTAATATTTGACTATGATCACATTTAGAATTAATATTTGCATATAACTGAAAACAAATAGAAATACTGTAGTATTAAAGCGATGGTGGCGATCAACAGACTTTGTCTTGGGATCAGAAGGGTAGATAACTCAAGCTAGCTTTAGTGCTGGTGCAGATATAAATGTCGAAGACTATGTCTGCAGTGCTTCAAGTAGGCTTTATCAAGACATACCCCCATGACTTATAGGTCCCAGGAGTATGGAACAAACAAGCAGAAGTACAGGACCTCTTCAGTAAGTGTCCCTGTGCTGTGCACTCCACGATCTGGCTCATGTCTTGTCATCAGACAGTGAATACATGTACAATGATCATCTTGAGATAGTTCACTTTAATGTCATTATCAGCATGGTGTACAGGACAAAGGTTTTTGATGATGCATCATTTGTCACACTTGATAAATATGTTGATCTAAAGTTTACTTCTACTATATTGCCTTGTCTTTAAATGCTCAAACATATTTATTTTTGTATATAAAATTTATGTTTTAACTTATGGTTTAATTTGATAAAAAAAATATCTTGTCTTTTTCTTTTATTTTATTGATATATTAATTGCAGTTATTTAACAGGCTGAGCTGGCTGATATATTTTGCACTAAATTATGTAACAAATTTTCTTTAAGCCAAATAAAGAAAACAATAGCCAAGCAGACTTTTATGTACCATATCTGTTTTGATTGCAATAATTAGAGACCTCAATAGTATTGATAGAGCCATATAAACAGGTGTGTACAGAACAATGTGTACTGTTCTGTAATTGTTTGAGCTACTGTGTTCTAAATAACTGACACATCCATATGCTTCATTCCCCTGTCTGATTATCTTCCACCCTACTCGGTGATGATAGTTTGGACAAGACATCTTATCACAACACGCAGTAACTTGTGGCTAATTGAGAGAGAGTTGTTCATTTTTCATATTCCCTGGTGAGAGATGATGACACTGGTGATGGGTTTTGAGTCGTGTATGACAGGTATTTATAGGGACTAGTGTGAGAGACACTGTCCACATCAGACAGACTCCTGTCTGTTTCCTGTCTGTCTGTTTCCTGTCTCACAGGTGCCCCTCATTACAGGTTGCACAACACCAAATGATCAATTCCCATTTCCCACACTATGTGGAGCAGGATTTAACTCAGTACCAACTGAGATGCATGAGGTTGAAGGATCAGTCCTCTATAGACCTGTTTTCTCATTCCAACCAGTGGTACATCAAATACTGTGTCTATGGAAAAGTGCAAATAAAAGATTCCAGTTTGCTGCCATGGACAAGAGTAGACCATGTGTCAAAATGCTTGACATCCATCCAATAGCTGCTGATTACTAATTAATGTCCTCTGTTGGTGTCATTACACAACCTAACTTTTATCTTTTACCTTGCCAACATTTTTCAATAAAACATATAAGCTCGAACTCTTTGATAATGCTAGCCTTTGGAATAGCATATTCTGTCTCATCTGACAACCACAATTTGTTTTTACTGCCCAGTACTGACCTGCATACCATAATGGATTTATTAAATATTAGCTAATCAAGTAACTTGCTGATAAGAAAATAGCATTAGAATTGATACATCTGATAGCCTGGTAATATTCTTATCATGATTGACTATCTTCACCCATGGCATCAGGAATGTGATGAAGGGCAGATAGGTCTCCAAGGGGGTCTGACTGAGTCTGTGGTAATAGTCAGACCGGACACAGATTGGTCTGGGAGGCTGTGGTATCTGGCTGGTGATGCTAAGTGGAGACCTGGTGATATAGGTCTGTCCAAACACCACAATCACTGTATGATGGTCTATAACACCAGGGGTCATGTCATTGGGGCTATACTAATTTTCATGTTGGAATGTGAAAGTCCATAAAGTTGTCAAAAATTGATACTGGAGCAGCCATTATAGTTTCACACAATTATCAGTGTTCATTTGTGATGTGGAATGAATGATCAATGTTTCTAATAAACTAAAGTGTGTTTTAATCTTATTTTGTTCCAGATGATTTAATTTGTAGCTGGGTTATTTTTAATTGTTAATTGCCATCTAATTATTTAACTATAATGAATAGACTAATATTTTGGGTGAAGAAAGTCAGAAAATGTGTTTTAAAGACATTTCTAAAAACAAAACGAAATGCCTAACACCAAACATCATGTCCGATGTATAATATAGCTAGGAAATATTGTTATAGACTTTATCGCCCAAAGGAATATTGAAATTATAACACTTAACTGCTTTTCACACGTTACATTTTTTGTGTACAGCACTTGGACCCAGTACTTTGGTGCACCTTTTCTTTATAGTGTCAACTATAATACATGTCATTGTAGATCTTTTTTGTGTACAATGCTTTGGTATGCCATTTCTTTATAGTGTCGAATAGAATAATTGTAGAGCACCTTTTGTATACAGTGCTTCGGTGTGCCATTTCTCTACAGTCGAATATACTAATTGTAGATCTTCTCAACTGTTCAAATTAGAGTTAAATTTGTGTAGAATGGGAGTATTTGATTCCATTAGTTTGTTCAAACCACAGGTCCCATAATGACCATTGTATGAGGTTGTTTTTCTGTATTGTCTGTACACAGGTCGGGCTTCAGATGACCGTAATGGACAAACATGATGCGATTCAAACCATGGTTATCTCTGCATGGCCCCCACTTAATCCAGAGGCGACAGGGATGAGTCTGGCCCACAAAGCCCCGCACAAATTATAGACCTTAGTAGCTCTCCCTGTGTGGAGGGAGACAAATTGGGACAGTGAAGAAATGAGTTTTTACACGGGTTTTCGCTAATACTCTATAATTTTCCGTTTATGCAACTTTGCCTTAATTTGATCTTATTTGGAGATGTGATGTCTGTAAAACCCTAATTGAAGTTTTAAAAATTATTTTAGGATTTTGTTCACTTTTAGAAAAATATGTGGTGTGAAGTTCACGAAAGCAAACTTTTTAAAAACACATATATTACATTCACGATTATTAGCAAAAGGCTTAAAATGACCATTGAAAACAACTAAAATGTCATGAATGAATAAACAATAATCTAATGATCTAAAGAACCTTAAAATGATCCTTATCAATGCTGGTTTACCAGTCCAGTGGCGGTATTTATCAAACAACTTAAGTTTTTCTTAAGTTTTGACTTAAGTTTTATTAAATTGAATAAGGTAATACAACAACGTAAGCTTAAGTTTTTGTAGAATTCTTGAGACACCTTGGAAGGAAACTTAAGACTTAAGTCAAACACGTCCAAAATGTATGTCTAGGGGTTGTTTTTTCTTAGACCTAAGTCTTATTTCTGACTTAAGTCGTTTGATAAATACCGCCCCAGGTCTTCATAGTATAGTGGTTAAACGTGTCGGGTTTAAGACAGGTAGGTACTGGGTTCGAATCCCATTCGTGGCATATGGGATTTTTAATCCCAGTACCGGATTCAACCCAGAATGAGTCCTTCCACTTACACCGACCAGTATCGACAAATGCTTTAACCGTATCTGTGTGAAAGTGCATATAAAAATATGCCCTTTTACCCGTGAAGAGTAGCGGGTTTCCTCTATGATGATCTTTAATAAATGGCAAGAGAGCGCGAGACCTTTATCACCCACACGGGCAGAAATTGGAGGAAATAATGTTTATGTTTTGATCTTTCCCACCGGATATCGTTCATGTGAAATATGAGATTATGTGTGACGTCATACCATTGTTTTACGTCAATCGATAATTCTCTAGAGCAAGACCACGCCCACAGCATAACGTCAAACGACTACTGTACGTCACTCAAATGCTTCAAAAGTATTCCTAGGCAAAGTTGCCTATAATTAAACTAAACACAAAGATTACACGTTTTGTATAATTATTATTATATACTTCTCCTATTTAGATAATGGGTGATAAATAGAATACCCAAGTCGATACTCGGCAATACTGTTTAACTTGCACTCGTGCAGTGATGTTGTCCTAAACTCCCCAAAGGCTTCTGTAGGATGGCACACGCACTCGTCTTAAATGTCGGGACTGTCCCTTTAAAGTTCAAAATACTTAAGTTTTATGAAAAATAGAACAAAAAGTATAAATCAATATAATCAGCTTCGATTGCGCTGCTGTTTGTACCACGGGAGGTTTAGTTTTACACTCGTAGTATACTAATACTGTGCATTATGTCTGCGCTAATGACACTCCTGTCAACGACGCCATTTTCTTGTCATTTCTTCGGGTTACCCTTGAGACCTCAGATATATACTGGGGCGGGACGTAGTCTAGAGGTAGAATGTCTGCCTGTGGCGGGATGGGTCGAGGGATCGATCCTCCACATGCAAGACATTTTTATGGGCCATTTTCCGTTGCAGCCAGTGATACACGACTGGTTTATCAAATTCCGTGGTGTGTGCCATTCTGTCTATGGGACAGTGCACGTAAATGCCCCCTTGCTGTTTTTTTCGGTAAGAGTAGTAGCCTATAAAGCGGTGACAGCGAGTTTCCCGTGAGACCATGTGTCAATATAACCGTGCATCTGACGTCCAATAACCACTGATTTATAATCGATGTATTCCAGTGATGT